>JBAIZL010000001.1:60371270-60443770 GCA_036971475.1 Prosapia bicincta | reverse complement strand
TCTAAAATGTTTGGTCATCAGAGATCCTTTGCAATCATATCATATCATGTGGTTCACATCACATAAAACTAATTCATTATTGTGCTTTTTGCTTAGCATATGTGAAAAGACAAAATCGGACTTGATTGAAAATAATCAGAAATGTCTGACAAGTATCGCTATTAAGAGAATTATTTATAAATTGTATTTAATAATGTTAAAAGTACGCTTTAGAATTGAGTAATACAAAAGGAATAAGTCAAAAAGCGTGCTAAAGTGTTCAAATAATTACAAATTCCTTTTGTTATTTTATGTTAAGACGCTCTTGACGGAATGAGAAATACTTATTCAACACTATATAAAGAAAAAAAGGGAATTGAAATTAGAAATCTCTAGACTTAAAAATAACATAGAAAGCCTTACCTTTACATGTCGAGAAATCTAATGTACCTATTATTAAAAAATATGACATGCCTACAAACTAGGTACAGTACTAAAAATACAAACATAATCTTAAAAATAATTTTGAAATGGACAACCTAATAAAAAAGCATGCATAAAATAACATTTGATTATGATGAAAATTGATACCTCTATAACCTATGAAATATGATATTTCTATGGTGTATACAAAGTTATTTTAACTGAAGGGCGATGAGACTGGAAGGAAATTATAAATACCATATACAGTAGATACAAGTTATAAATTCAGGTAAATCCTCTAATAATTCATACAAAGTAATGGAAGAAAGATATATTCCAAAACCAATATATATTATGGTTTTTTATTTAATTTTTACTTTATTTTACCATAATTATTTATTTTTAATAAATATAAAAATATATACTCTAGCGCTTCTAACTAGGTAATATAAATTACCTTTTATATAAACATAATATAAATCACTGTTAGGTAACAAACTCTAATATGCCCTTTTAAAAATGATTACTAAACAACTACAAAATAATTACCTAGCAGAATTCGTCTTAATTAGTTCTTAATAATTATTAATACAATTTACTTATCCCTACTCTGGGTCGTTTAAGAGATTACTGCAATCTGAATGATCCATAAATGGCAATTTATTATTTATTGATACAACCTAATTATACTCTGAATATTTAAATTTAAAAAAAAACTGTTTTGCGGGTTGGCTGCAAAATGTTGAAAATGTTACCTAGCTCTTACAATAAAATAATGTTTAAAAGCATTATAGGGTAACCTAAGAAAAAAACTTAAAGATAGATATAAAGAGCATTTTAATGCATATAAAAAGCCAGAAATTTATAAATCAAATTTTGTTAGTCATTATATTAATAATAATCACATATTTCCTAATATAGATAATATGGTACTTGTAAAAGAAATTAATAAAGGCCTAAGAATGAATATTTATGAGGCTATAGAAATACGTAAATATAATACTAATAATGAGTTGATAAATGAACAAATAGGGCCTACAAGTAAAATCTAAATTTGATACTATATTCAGTGTGTGTAATGTTAGTGCAGCAAAATAAAATTTTGACAGCATTGTAATAGATTTGTCAGCGCTGTTTATTTGATCTAGTTTGCACACATGTTGATTTTAATTCTTTAATATTCCTGATGATATTGCTACTGTTTGCCAACGTAAAGCTTTGAACTGTGAATTCAGTAATTATTCTTGTATTTGTATTTTGTCTTATTTCATTATATGTATATATATATATATATATATATATATATATATATATATATACAATTTTATAAAATATATACAAAAATATGGATTTTAGTATATAGTCATAGTATTTCTTAGTAGTCTACATAGACATTCATAATTTCGATAACATTTTTATGATACTTAAAAAAAACTTAAATAAACAACTTTTTTTTAAAATATCAATTGAGTGTTAAAACCTTTATAAATACATGTAACACTAATTTCATAATCCCAGACCTTTACATTACACACATTAGCTATAGTTCAACGTCTCTGGTCAGAATATGTGGTTGTAAAAAAAACAAAAATTAGCTTTTCAATTTAAGGTAGTCTGACGTCTAAACTTACGTATATTGTTGCATACCAAAGAGAGCCATCGCTCGATTTCTTCACGAGAGGATAACATGTTTTTTTTTATCTCAACCTATTACTTTGTAGCTACATTTTATTATAAGTGGTACGTACTTTTCTTTAAATTAAAGATAATTTAAAAGACAGTGTAAATGCTTCAGAGAGGGACTCCTTATCGGCCAACCTTTGTCTCTTACAAGGTTCGGTACGCCCAGTTCCTTTCGAATCGTCGGTTAAACGACATCTCTCCCGTCACTCTCGACGTGACGTAGTTTTTGTGTGTTCTAAACGAGGCTCGGTTTAGACCATTTTTCTCGCTTTGTTTCTCCTGTCGTGTGGCGAAGGTACTCTTAACATTAATAGTGACATTTTTAATATAAGTGATTTCTTTTAAGTTCCACAGGTAAATGATAACTGCGGGAAAGGATGCACCCGAATAACTGTCCGACAAGTGATGGTACTTCGCCCAGTGAGGTATGTACAAAATGTCAACTTCATTCGTTTAATTATTTAAGGTCCTCCGGAAATCAATGTTGCCGTTACATGGCAAAATATTTAACAATAAGTATAAAATAATGTAGTATAACACTGATTTATCATGTAAAATTAACAAATTACGTGATAAACTAATGTATTTCAAGAGGTTATTTCTGCCTTACGATATTGCCAACTTTAACCACTATTTCTAGTTTACACCCTTAATATTTTTGTAAGGAATTAAACTCATTTAAAAGAATATATCAGATAGTTAAATAATCAGATTTGACGTAGAGTCTTTGTCATTTATTACAGTTAGAACTTTAAACAAAGACAGTATTACGTTCCACAAAACGTTGTAGGTTGTAACAATATAGCCAGTTTGAATGTAGCCTACTGCCACCAATTAATAGACAATTTACTGTTCCAGGCATATAATGGAAAGTATTTAGAAAGCATATTCTCTTTCAACACTTTAAATGGTTACAAACATTTTGTCGTTTTTAGATAACTTATAATATTTCAAGTTTAATCTTTGCTACGTTTATAGCGTGTTTACCTTCGTGAATAATAGAATGAGGAATTATTTACCATTTTAGAAAGGATTAGGAAAATAACGTGAAATCGCGAACATAATGGAAAACAATGTTTCATTCAAACAATCGGGATGGATTTAATGCGGCTCTAAACCATTTCTATAAAACGAAAAGTGATAAATTCAAAACATCTCATTTAACTCTGTCATTGTCGAATGAATTTATTTCAGATTTTTCATTCATTATTCATCAATTTTACGGCTAAAATAACCAATCTTCGTAGTTTCGAATTCGCATTAGTTATAGAATTTTAAACACTAGTAAAACATTAGTTATATTTCACCGCAAGTGATTTATAACAGTTGGCGGAAAAATAATTTTATAATCATGAAAATGTACCAATCTTATTTGTAGAAATATAGTTTGTGAAAACTGTAGCTATTAATTATTTATTAGTTGTGACAGAAATGGATGCTCGACAAGAAACAGAAAGTTTCTGAGGCGGGAAAAATATTAACTTATGTATTGTAAGAGTAGTTAAAGGTGTTTTGAATATAAATAATGCGTTTCTGACAGGGTCAATGTTCTTACACGAAGTTAAGAAGGTGGAGTTAGCAAGGTTAGGTATAAAACATTAAATAGGCGCTGGCATTGCACTACTTTCTTCAATGAAAGGGGATGATTGTGAGTGATGAGCTTCTTCCTTGTGTAAATCCGTCTACATGTTGGTTTTATTATAGTCAGGTAGCGGATTACATCGTCCAGTGAATATTTCACTGGAATCTCTTTCTTCTAAGTAGCAATTCAACTTCATAATTCTGTGACATATTGACACAACCGATAATAAATAATGGACTGCGAACTTGGCACTAATTGCGAGCTGAGTCGTTGGTTCTAAGAACAAGGGAAGCAATATAAATCCGGCTTTATTTGTTCTGTCATTCAGAGAAAACTCTATTATGACTAAAATTACTTTTACTATGGTGACAGTTTCTATAAGGAAGAACATTCCCTCAAGGCACCAGAAATGTATTAGGCATTGGGTTAGGTTCTAAATGGTTTATTTTAATATTTACCTGCATTCTCTGATAATTCGACCTTTTAGGCATTCCGTCCATATTCCCAGTCCTAAACATGAAGAAACAGAGGGTTCTACTGCACACGTTCCTACATAAGAACAAAAAAATAATGTGTCATACAGTTTTCATATTTTTTTAATTCTACTTTAAAAATGTCGTTTTTATCCGAAGTATTCCAACAATAATAGTATTGAATTCAGGTTGTAAGTGTTTTCTGCTTGGTCAACGTTGCTTATGGTTCGGTTAGTTCAGTGTATTGATTTAACTCCATTACAAAGTATAGGCAATGTGCTAGTACTTGGCGCCCATACAGTTTATTCATGTACAACGTTTCATGTACTTTTGGCATTAACTCAACGACCTGTAAATAGTTTGGGGATTGGATTTCACTTAAATTTTAACATTAATTTATTTGTTTTCAACTTTATTTTTATAAATTTCTAACGTTTCATATATATTCATTTTTAGTCCTTTGTTCATTAATATAATTATTTTCATATTTTCTATTTCAAGAAATCTGTCCCCATATTTGATACAATATGTAGCCAAATTTTATTTGTATATAAGCATTTAGATGTTCTTTAGATCTTTATTTTAATTTTCTTCTATGTTTGAAACATACACAAATCAGATTTGGTTACAAATTTTATCAATAATGGACACAGATTTCCTAGAATATAAAATATTAAACAAATTAAAGAAACAAACAAAATATTAAAATTGAATATATATATATATATATATATATATATATATATATATATATATATATATATATATATATATATATATTCTTTATAATTTATAAACAAAGTTGAAGATAAATGAATATTGAGCATGTTCAAGTGAAATCAGAACACTAAACTAGTTACAAGGTCATTGATGTCATGATAAAAATTACATAGCAGTATAAATACCAACCAACATATGTTTATATTGGAGTACATATGATTTACTTTAAACAACAGTCCTTATATGATTGTTTTTCCTGAAGGTGCTAATACATTTATTGGCGACTATTTAGAATTAAAACTATTGTTGAAATATTTTTATTCATTTATTATATTACAAGAAACCATATCACCATATTTAAAATATATACGTATATATATATATATATATATATATATATATATATATATATATATATATATATATATATATATGTGTGTGTGTGGGGGGGGGGGTTGGTGAAAATAATAATTCCTTTCTAATCTATTTTAAAGTTGTAAACGTTAAGTCTTTAGTGAACTGTTAGTATTTAATTCTTAAGAAGTACCTGGTCTCCAAAATAGAGCAGAAAAAATGTAATATACTCTGGATACTTATATGGGCTTAATTATTACCTTTAATTTGTGTGGAAGGAATATTTCCTAAGTTCTTATGTGTAACATGGTTAATGCTTTTATTTTACTACTTGTAAAAGCCTACTCGAAAAAAATTCTTTGGTTGATGCTCTACCTTCCCTGTTTCGTGAATGGTCGGTATGACAAATAAAACATGACTCATCGCTATGTTTTTTTTCGTGGCCAGTAATGGCTTCTATTATGTTTCATTGCCAATATACAAAACCTATCAAACCATATTGCATAAATACTCCCTGGGCTGAATTCTAGCTTACCATTGTAGAGTTTTTTTTTTCATTTCCACTTTCTAGTATTTAAAAGTTTAAAAATTAAAAAGACTTTCGGTTTATTTTTAAAAATTAATTTTTGTTAACTAAAAGGTTGTTAAATTGTTAACATTTTTCCTAAGTTAACAATTTAACAACCTTTAGTTAAAAAAGTCTGGTCGCAAGTAATAGGAAAAGTGTAACAAGATATCTTTTATTTAATGCTTTAAACATATGTATCCATTATATTTTATTAGTTTATCTATATTTACTTATGTTTTATTTGTTTATAATATTAGGGATTTCATATTATAAGGGAAACTGATGTCCCTGAACATACTGTACCTACCCAGTTTCTGGTCTCTGCTGCAATAAGTGTCTTTTGTTAAACTCTTTGAAAACATTGGGTTTTGTTGCAGCTGTCAAGTAGAATTTGTCATTTTGTGTCATTTTGCTACGGTTGGATTACATTAATATTTATGTGTTCGCTGAGTAAATTTTCTGAATCTCTTTTGAGTTGTGTTTTATTGCTTGTTGATGGAATTTTATAACTGTATTGATATCAGCAGAAACCTTGGTGTGTGGCTATTGCAATATTGTATCAAGTTTTTAAATTGCGTGTAACTTTTAATGAAGTAGACAATATTTCTTCGAGGTAAGAATGTTCTATGCCTAGGAACATGGTGAGGTCTTGTACCTTGGACATTTAATTCCTACATTTTGTTGTACATAATAGTGCCACGGCATAGATCTGTTGGTGCATGGTGACCTGAATACTCAGACGAGATGAGGTCGACAGGCCTAAAGAAGCCGTAATCTTTACTTTAGATGAATTCAATTCGAGATGCATGCAATTTATACAGTATTAAAGTGGAGATCTTTTCCAGATATTTGCCAAATTTAGGAAAGCCAAGAAAGAGATCATATGAATATGTAATAAATTGTGGTACTAATGGAATTTGTAATAATGGAAAAAAGAGTTTTTTAGTCGTATATATAAACAAATTTGATAAAATGAAGAATGAGTAACAAAAAGGGGACTAGCCAATATAAGATTACACTTGCACTTTCATAGAGAATTGTTTTTGCTAAGGAAATAAAAATGTATCAAAACGTGTGACAACGTTAATTTAATTTGTTTAAATTGGTACGGCTTCATGTTTTTCGTTAAAATGATAATACTACCTGTATCAGATAATTATTTCTCATATTTTTCAAAATCGTTAAATGATACTTTTAGTTTTATCATCGCAGGTTACTATAATATGATACCACATCCATTCAGGATATCTATAGAGTAGTATATATAAAGGATATTTCTATAAAATTGTACAATCTAAATTTCATGTTCAGGTAGTGGTTTTTATTTATCCCTACATATGGTGTTTCAATATACAAGAGGCAGTGTTTCAAGGTACACGACCATATTCTACATTATAACAGATAGAAAACGAATATTTAATTGCTAGCCAAATAACTAAATACAATAAACAAGACTCGTAACCACCAAAATGTTTATATTAGTCGTAAGTTGGCCAGCAGTGAATTAATTGAAAATACAAAATTGGGTTCCAGGGTAAAACTGTCAAGCCTTTTACATTTAAATGCATATTGGAAATGTTTTTTTTAGATATTATGTATTAACGTATAATATTATAAACCATTGACGTTTATTATGAGAGTGATTGACTAACACACTGAAATGGAGTAGAACTCGTTCGTTGAAACAATATAATTGTTGTTTACTTTAAATATAGTTTCCAACGGTACTGTAATCATTTCTCTCATCTTGGTACCTATATATTACAGATTATAATTCTTTAGTTTAATGGGTTCAGTCAGTTTTTTTGCTCTTCCGTTCTTCATTGTTGTTGAACTGGCCAGATTGAAAACTTTCTTTGAAAAATAAAAAGACAGACGAACCAAGATCAAGATATGAGATGGTCAAGACATCTTGCAACAAACATCATCGGTCTTTCATATGATATCCCTTGCTGCTAATATTTTTATCTAGCTACAGGGTCACGTGCGGGAAAAGTAGCATTTTTAAAAACTGTAATTTCAATGTTTCTGAAATTAAATATAACATATTGCTCATGTAATTAATTCTCAAACATTATATCCTGTATTAAACTTGCTATTTTTTTTAAATTAAAACTTCTCAGTTCCATGAAGGAATGAAAAATTATAGAGATTACATGGAAAGTCTTGACATGCAATAAAGTTGAATGCTATTGTACTTAACGAAACTATCTTGACATTTCAGAAGGTAATCGAAATATAGTGAAATATTGTAAGAAAGAAATGGTCGTTTACAAAGAAGTAAACAATATAAATATAATGAGAACCGAAAGTGACAAAATTGATAAGGTTTAACAAAGATAATAATAATTACTTATTAGACAACAATTATTTAATCAAATTACTAAAAAAAAAAACGAAATAATATCTTTTGAAAATTTTATACTTTTTAATTTTTGTAGAAACAGGGAAAGGTTATTGGTTGGTGAGTTGAAAATTAATATAATAATTACAAGACAAATAAATATAATCTAGGATGTTGCTGGAAGTGCTCATTTGACATGTAAATGATATTAGAGGCGAAAGATACTTTTACTTACAAAAAAATTCTGATCAGCGCGCTATATTCATCGTATATTGGTGTCTTTGACAAACCTTGAAAAAATGTATACACTACAGAATACAATGTTTCTCGCTGTAAATGAGAAAGATTAAAATATCTATCAAATTTCAAAAAGAAAACATTCAATATTAGGTTTCATATTACTAGTTGATCGTTACACTTATTAGTGTTAGTATTTCTAAAAAAAGAGAATAGTTGTGATGTTGGGGAAAATGTTTACTTTATTTTCCCAACACACATACACAGTTATATACATATGTATATAATAAAT
Source organism: Prosapia bicincta (assembly GCA_036971475.1). Classification (NCBI taxonomy): domain Eukaryota; kingdom Metazoa; phylum Arthropoda; class Insecta; order Hemiptera; family Cercopidae; genus Prosapia; species Prosapia bicincta. Next base: position 60,435,115 of record JBAIZL010000001.1, on the reverse strand, counting down.
TAATAAAAATATGTCAAAAACAAGAATACTTTTAATGAATATATTTATTCAAAGCTTTTCGCCGATAAAATATTACCAGCATCTTTAGGAAAATAATTATTTAATACAATTTTATTAGATAATTATTTTCCTGAAGATGCTGGTACTATTTTATCGGTGAATAAATATATTCATTAAAAGTATTCTTGTTTTTGAAATATTTTTAATTTATTAACTATATTACAAGAAAACATATCACCATATTTAATATATATATACATGTGTTTGTGTGTGTGTGTGTGTTTGTTTGTGTGTATGTAAGATTCACAATTCTTTAATTTGTATAACTAGTCCTTTTACACATTTGTGTCTTATAGATATATTTATTTATTATCATTTATTTCAACTATTAATTATAGCCTCCTAAACGTAATGGCTAATGTGTATGCATAAATATGTAGGTGTTGCATTAATGTTATAATTGTCTAATTTGACAATCATGATATACCTTATTTGCGATGAAAGATGTAAAAATAAATACAACAGTTTTCCCCCAATTTGTTCAACTTTAGAATGATACATTCTATATCTTTTTCTCTCTCGGGACTTACAAACCTGAAGATTGTTATACATACATACATATATATATATATATATATATATATATATACACTTATTTATTTATTTATTAATATATTCATATATATATATATATATATATATATATATATATATATATATATATATATATTTATAAGTTAAGTGTTTAACGAATTTTTTTAAAAAATGATTTTATTTTTATAAACTTTTAATAAATTAGTATAATAATGTTAAAATTTATTACAAGAATTACTTTTATATATACTCGCAGAGTAAATTGAGTGAGAAATGTACTAGACTAAAGATCGCTACACACTAAAGTCCACAATGGCTTCGCAGATGTATATAACAAAGGCTGCAAAGTTGATGAGTCCGTAGAAATATACATACACCAAATACAATATTAAAATAATAATTAATTTTACAACAATATAGTACTTTGCAGGAATTAGTGCATTGTAATAAATACATACAAATTGTAGAATAACTGAAATTGTCTTTTTAAACTCTTTTTTTGTAAAAAACATACAAATTACTTCTGATAAAAAAAATCAATAGAAAACTGAATTGGCTTTGTAGTGAAACGGAAATATACCTTACTTAGAGTTGAATAATAAGTATAAAGTACAGGTTTTTAATGTAAAAAAGTGTCTCTAATAACCACATAATTTTCGTATTGATATACAGCGAATGGTATCCAACAGATCTATAGGCAAAGTTCGTTTATAATGTAAATTTAATCAATATTACAGATACACGAGATCCAGCTTTTCTTAATAACTCTCTCAGTGTTAACTTCGGACTTTAACTCTAACAAGGACTTGTTTTTAAAGCCTTGTTCAGATTCACATTTATTCAGTTTGTCTATAATCTTTAAAATTACTTTCATTTCCTTTGTCATTTTTACAACTGTGTAGCTGAAGTGTTGTAGCAGAAGATTTTATTTTAATGGTTCCTGAAACTTTCCATTTTCCTGCTTATTTCTTTTGAATATTGTTTGTAGTAGAAGAAAAGGAAATGTTATATTTTCAACATTTTACATTTATTACAGTTAAAGAATTGTTGAATTATGTTTTTAGAGTAAATTGTATGATTTTAATTATTTGCAGTGTTTATAATTTTTAAAATAAATATAGGTAGTTAAGAATTTATGTTAGCTTTAGAGAAATTAAATATTGCTGAACATGTGTTTTTTCATGTTTATACTTCACACGGTAAACAACGCCTATTCTGAGATTTCACTATAATTTGTCAACGAATAAATGAAATCACTTTAGCATTAGTGAATTAAAGTTTTTCTAAATTTGTATTCAATGATAAAATTTGAAGGTAATTCAATAATTGGTATTTTAGTAGTTCTTACATAACCTATTACACTACCCATTCAAGGAATTATAGCAGAGTTTTACCTTATCGTTTAGAATAGCTGAAACATTCATATAAACAAATGTATAATCAAATACAATTTCCTTCAATAATAAATATTAACTTTTACTATACATACTAAAAAATATTTATAAAAGAGAATAAATTGAATAGAGTGTTACAAATATTTGGTTATTCTCTTCATGTGTTATAAACCTATTTTCGACATTCCAACAAGGAATGGTTAAAGGTTTTTAGACACCCATTACAAAATATACTGTTACCCTACACATTTTAAAGAACATCAATTAACCAAAATGTTTTGACCTATAAATTTGTATTTTAAATAGATATCTACGTCGTTTTATAATTGTGTATGTAAGTAACTAATCTGTGTTTAATTTTGATGACAAGTAAGATATTTTTGTTATTTATATCTGAATTGATTAATATTATTCTTGTAAGTAAAAGAGTAGTTAAAAACCTTACCAAAGTACATAGATACCTGAGAATTTAAATAATTGAATATTATTCTCACTATGTACATAAAGTTTCCATATTTTATTACATTTACTGAAATATACTGAGTAACCGAATTAAATTAGCTCGAGTTTTGAAAACTACTTGCCTATCAAGTAACAAACCTATTATTTGGGGGGGGGGCAAATTTGTTAAATCTTTACGGTTTACACTTGAGTCAAATTTAGTTTAAAATTTAAGAAAAATAATTTCAGAAGAAGAATCACTTTAATCAACTGTTACAGTCCACCGTATTTGTAAGTTTGCAAATCTATAAAACTTAAACTATCACGGATATTGAACCTAACTACATATTTATGTAACTAATTAAATAATGTTTACAAACCTAGATGTTACAGTGTGCTTATTCTACAAACAACTTTTATTAGGGCAAATGTACTTATTTGTAATCTTGTGGTATAATATTAAATAATGTTACATTAAACATAAACATTACCTATACATCACTATGCTAGTTAAAACGTATCGGAGTTAATTTGTGAGACTTTTTGAAACCAAGCAAGCTTTTATCCGCATTTATGACCCTCTAATCTAAATGTTAACTTTGAAAGAAAGTTCAATCAGCATGGGGCAAAATTGGAGTCAGTATAAAAATATGATTGTATTCGGGTAAAAACTAAGTTCACCATTTATTGTTTTCAAGCATTATGAATACACGATAGAATACGTAACATGGAACTTTTGATTATCATGTAATTTAACTAAAGCCTGAAGGATTTACACACTTCCTATACTGCACATTCAAGAGTTAAACTGGAATTACCTTACTTGGTAATGTTTAAAATCGAACACTTAACACTACAAAAGACAAATACCGAAAGACAATTTAATTCATGCAGAACCTGATCTGGAACCACCTGATTCTTAACTGAAATATTTCTTTATTTGCTGATAAGTGATTGCTGCCGCTATGTGCTCGTGCTGTTTATTATAAAATAATTTATCCTTACACTTCTTTTACCTCTGAAAACAAAAATACTACGACGTGAAGCTAATCTTTTGAAGGGACACTACTTTAAAAGATTTAAAAGTACTTTACTACTACTTTAAAGATTTACTACTACTTTAAAAGTGCCCGGTGGGCACTTTTCGGATGGAGAAAACACTTTCAGTTCTCGCCATCATTTTTGTGAGACATTTTTCTATACATTAATTGATGATAACATTATTTCTGAAAACACTTAATTTAATTACTTGAAGGCTTGGTTACTCCTGTATTGTGGATTATTACATAAAGTGTTAATGCCAGATATTAATTATCAGTTATAAAAAATGGTAATTATTATTTTTAAAACTCCTACTAAAATAAATTAATATAATGATCATCAAATATCTAGTTTTAGTCCAATGTTTTGTATAAAAGCATATTTAAGCATGACTGACATATTTTAAATTAAATTAAATTTCGTTAAATTAATTTTTTGTAATTAATAAGTATATGCACAATATATAACTACATTTTCACTCAAACTTCCACTTTTCCCACTGCATTGTTATTTTACTGATATAGTTCGTATAACAATTGCTGATGAAATACTGATGCAATTCGTATTTCTAATTGCATTTAAAATTAATTGTAGACCATGAGATTGCAATTTCTGGAAACACATCATAATATAGGTGTTCTAGCAAACATTGAAGTCACTGTAACGTCTAGAGTTACGTCAGAATTCAAAGAGAGACATTTTCCTATTTATTCATTTTTCAGAGAATTTATCTGAGACGATCAGAGTTATAACGATGTTAGAAGACCGTTTTAAAAACCACCTAAACAATAAATTAGAAAATAGGTTTCTTGCAAAATAGAAAGAAATAGTTTAATAAACACTGAATGTATTTAAAAGGTTTCTAAATATTTTCTTTGAAATAATATTTAAATACATTTGTTGTAATTTATTGAAGGAAGAAACGTTTTTTATATGGTGTGCCAATTATATCGTTTTTGAAAATATTTTACACTACAACGTATTTTACAATGCAATGTTTTTATTGCAAAGGATACCTATAAAAACTCAAGACCTAACGGAACGATTATGTAAAGCACGATTGCTTCTTACTTCCTAACTAATTAAAAATATGAAATTAACGATGTTAAAACAAAGATATGGATTAGATAAGATGGTTATTAGACAAATTTTAACTATTTCAGATATTTCTGTAGTTTGAACTTGATTTGGTTGAAATAAGTACAAAAAAGATTAAATATTAAACAATTTTACAAATATTTGTGATGAAAGAAAGTCAATAACTTTTTCCTAGGTAAGTGAAACCCAAAACATATTCAATTTAATAGCATTTCTTCCTTCAAGTTATTCCGTTACGAATTCCTTAGAAACCGCCATACAGAATGAAAGTTTGTCTTAACTCAAATTTGGTTATGAGGGAAGAACTTTATAGTTTGTATGGTCTACAGTTTTTGTTAAATCAGAGCTTTATAGCCTGAACATAAATCCCGTATGACCTGAATCAGAGCTTCGTATTGGATTGAAAAAAAAGCCTGAGTATACTAGACGTAATTGAAAAAAATACCAATACATACAAAGTCCTGTAACGAAATTTAACAGTAAACTATTAACCAAAAATAATGTGAAGCATTTCGTAAGTCTGAACTCATCCTTGTGGTTTCGCCAATGTCATTAGAGGCAGCTTTCTATTATTTATTTATATTGCTTAACGAAATCAATGGAGTCAAGTAGGATAAAGTTGTAGTGAAATAAAGAATGACTTCGTAGGGAAAACGAAACGGACTAACTTATTTACGACTCAGCGCATGCGCTTGGTAGACATACCGTGGTGATGTGCTGCAGAGCGCCGTAATTGCTTAGCTGATCAAATGATGATCTAGTCTGCAGTGAGAAACTAAGCGAGTGCGTTGCCGTTATTGTCAACTAGTTTGGGACTCTTTAGATTAGCTTTCCAGACTGGGACAGGTGTGTGCATTATGATGGCCGCCTACATAGGCCAACTTGCAATTTGTGTCTGTTCACTTGAAAGGCTTTAGGTAGTGGACAGGCAGTGATAAACTGTTAGTATCTCGCATTCTTTGGAGTGTTAATTTTAATAAAACTGTCTTCGAAATATTTTCATACGTACAGAGTATTTGATTACGTTGCATTGTTGAATAACAACGACAAGGGATAGAACGATATGTCAATAAGGAATAAGGATGAAAATTAGGGAAATATTTGCAAGAGTCTCTATTACTTTTCAAATATAGGGGTCAGATAATTATTTAAATGAATAATATACATTAATACAATTTACCTTATTTAACAAAGGTATTGAAATCGTTGTTCCTCTTCCCAAGACGATTTGTTTTCATGAAGAACCTACATTTATGTTTTCGGCAAGTTTTGTAGATGTTGCAGGCGGAATTTAATTTTATCGTCTAATAGCTATATCGTGTTATTAGAGGCTTATTAAATAAATTTAAATTAATAATTGCATACATGTTTATATAAATTATATAAATTGCGCATTAGAATAATTTGATTTCTGCACAAATATTTCAGTTAAACCCCAAGAAAAACATTAATTAGCCAAATAAAAATTGATAGTTATATAAATATGTGATGTATTTTATTCTTTTTTCTGTCTTAGATTGTTCTTGCCTGTTTCAAAGCTTTATAATTTTTAAATGTGTACAACTGGAAAGTAATATTTACCAATTTGTTCTAATTCTTGAGAATCCGCATATTGCTATTCAATCAATTTAAATATTTATTCAACTATCATGATTATTATCTTACTCTTGTGTGTTAAACTGTAGAACAGAAGGTAAAATTAAATAAATATCTACAGCACTCGAAACATTAATAGTAAAATACCATCACAGTGACTTTTTGTATCCTGATACTTATCCCTCAAAAACATTTATATTTGTTACTATTAAAAATGATTGATCATTAGCACACACCAGAGGAATGGAGGGACCATTGACTTATCACCAAGAAACATTACTTAGGCCTAATCCTTCGCTATTCCTAACAAAAACATTTATATTTGTTATTTTTAAAAATGTTTGATCATTAGCACACACCAGAGGAATGGAAGGACCATTGACTTATCACCAAGAAACTTTAATTAGGCCTAATTCTTCGGTATTCCTAACAAAAACATTTATATTTGTTATTTTTAAAAATGATTGAACATTAGCACACACCAGAGGAATGGAGGGACCATTGACTTATCACCAAGAAACTTTAATTAGGCCTAATCCTTCGCTATTCCTAACAAAAACATTTATATTTGATATTTTTAAAAATGATTGATCATTAGCACACACCAGAGGAATGGAGGAACCATTGACTTATCACCAAGAAACATTAATTAGGCCTAATCCTTCGCTATTCCTAACACAAATATTTATATTTGTTATTTTTAAAAATGATTGATCATTAGCACACATCAGAGGAATGGAGGGACCATTGACTTATCACCAAGAAACTTTAATTAGGCCTAATCTTTCGGTATTCCTAACAAAAACATTTATATTTGTTACTTTTAAAACTGATTGATCATTAGTACACACCAGAGGAATGGAGGGACCATTGACTTATCACCAAGAAACTTTAATTAGGCCTAATCCTTCGATATTCCTAACAAAAACATTTATATTTGTTACTTTTAAAAATGATTGATCTGTAGCACACACCAGAGGAATGGAGGGACCATGACTTATCACCAAGAAACTTTAATTAGGCCTAATCCTTCGGTATTCCTAACAAAAACATTTATATTTGTTACTTTTAAAAATGATTGATCATTAGCACACACCAGAGGAATGGAGGGACCATTGACTTATCACCAAGAAACTTTAATTAGGCCTAATCCTTCGGTATTCCTAACAAAAACATTTATATTTGTTATTTTTAAAAATGATTGATCATTAGCACACACCAGAGGAATGGAGGGAGCATTGACTTATCACCAAGAAACTTTAATTAGGCCTAATCCTTCGCTATTCCTAACAAAAACATTTATATTTGTTATTTTTAAAATGATTGATCATTAGCACACACCAGAGGAATGGAGGGACCATTGACTTATCACCAAGAAACTTTAATTAGGCCTAATCCTTCGGTATTCCTAACAAAAACATTTATATTTGTTATTTTTAAAATGATTGATCATTAGCACACACCAGAGGAATGGAGGGACCATTGACTTATCACCAAGAAACTTTAATTAGGCCTAATCCTTCGGTATTCCTAACAAAAATATTTATATTTGTTACTTTTAAAAATGATTGATCATTAGCACACACCAGAGGAATGGAGGGAGCATTGACTTATCACCAAGAAACTTTAATTAGGCCTAATCCTTCGGTATTCCTAACAAAAACATTTATATTCGTTACTTTTAAAAATGATTGATCATTAGCACACACCAGAGGAATGGAGGGACCATTGACTTATCACCAAGAAACTTTAATTAGGCCTAATCTTTCGGTATTCCTAACAAAAACATTTATATTTGTTACTTTTAAAACTGATTGATCATTAGTACACACCAGAGGAATGGAGGGACCATTGACTTATCACCAAGAAACTTTAATTAGGCCTAATCCTTCGGTATTCCTAACAAAAACATTTATATTTGTTACTTTTAAAAATGATTGACCAGTAGCACACACCAGAGGAATGGAGGGACCATTACTTATCACCAAGAAACTTTAATTAGGCCTAATCCTTCGGTATTCCTAACAAAAACATTTATATTTGTTACTATTAAAAATGATTGATCATTAGCACACACCAGATGAATGGAGGGACCATTGACTTATCACCAAGAAACTTTAATTAGGCCTAATCCTTCGGTATTCCTAACAAAAACATTTATATTTGTTACTTTTAAAAATTATTGATCATTAGCACACACCAGAGGAATGGAGGGACCATTGACTTATCACCAAGAAACTTTAATTAGGCCTAATCCTTCGGTATTCCTAACAAAAACATTTATATTTGTTATTTTTAAAAATGATTGATCATTAGCACACACCAGAGAAATGGAGGAACCATTGACTTATCACCAAGAAACTTTAATTAGGCCTACTCCTTCGGTATTCCTAACAAAAACATTTATATTTGTTATTTTTAAAAATGATTGATCATTAGCACACACCAGAGGAATGGAGGGACCATTGACTTATCACCAAGAAACTTTAATTAGGCCTAATCCTTCGGTATTCCTAACAAAAACATTTATATTTGTTACTTTTAAAAATGATTGATCAGTAGCACACAACAGAGGAATGGAGGGACCATGACTTATCACCAAGAAACTTTAATTAGGCCTAATCCTTCGCTATTCCTAACAAAAACATTTATATTTGTTATTTTTAAAAATGATTGATCATTAGCACACACCAGAGGAATGGAGGGACCATTGACTTATCACCAAGAAACTTTAATTAGGCCTATTCCTTCGGTATTCCTAACACAAATATTTATATATGTTACTTTTAAAAATGATTGATCATTAGCACACACCAGAGGAATGGAGGGACCATTGACTTATCACCAAGAAACTTTAATTAGGCCTAATATTTCGGTATTCCTAACAAAAACATTTATATTTGTTACTTTTAAAACTGATTGATCATTAGTACACACCAGAGGAATGGAGGGACCATTACTTATCACCAAGAAACTTTAATTAGGCCTAATCCTTCGGTATTCCTAACAAAAACATTTATATTTGTTACTTTTAAAAATGATTGATCAGTAGCACACACCAGAGGAATGGAGGGACCATTGACTTATCACCAAGAAACTTTAATTAGGCCTAATCCTTCGGTATTCCTAACAAAAACATTTATATTTGTTACTATTAAAAATGATTGATCATTAGCCCACACCAGAGGAATGGAGGGACCATTGACTTATTACCAAGAAACTATAATTAGGCCTAATCCTTCGGTATTCCTAACAAAAACATTTATATTTGTTATTTTTAAAAATGATTGATCATTAGCACACACCAGAGGAATGGAGGGACCATTGACTTATCACCAAGAAACTTTAATTAGGCCTAATCCTTCGGTATTCCTAACAAAAAACATTTATATTTGTTATTTTTAAAAATGATTGATCAGTAGCACACACCAGAGGAAAGGAGGGACCATGACTTATCACCAAGAAACTTTAATTAGGCCTAATCCTTCGGTATTCCTAACAAAAACATTTATATTTGTTACTATTAAAAATGATTGATCATTAGGACACACCAGAGGAATGGAGGAACCATTGACTTATCACCAAGAATCTTTAATTAGGCCTACTCCTTCGGTATTCCTAACAAAAACATTTATATTTGTTACTTTTATAAATTATTGATCATTAGCACACACCAGAGGAATGGAGGGACCATTGACTTATCACCAAGAAACTTTAATTAGGCCTAATCCTTCGGTATTCCTAACAAAAACATTTATATTTGTTACTTTTAAAAATGATTGATCAGTAGCACACACCAGAGGAATGGAGGAACCATTGACTTATCACCAAGAAACTTTAATTAGGCCTACTCCTTCGGTATTCCTAACAAAAACATTTATATTTGTTATTTTTAAAAATGTTTGATCATTAGCACATACCAGAGGAATGGAGGGACCATTGACTTATCACCAAGAAACTTTAATTAGGCCTAATCCTTCGGTATTCCTAACAAAAATATTTATATTTGTTATTTTTAAAAATGATTGATCATTAGCACACACCAGAGGAATGGAGGGACCATTGACTTATCACCAAGAAACTTTAATTAGGCCTAATCCTTCGGTATTCCTAACAAAAACATTTTTATTTGTTATTTTTAAAAATAATTGATCATTAGCACACACCAGAGGAATGGAAGACCATTGACTTATCACCAAGAAACTTTAATTAGGCCTAATCTTTCGGTATTCCTAACAAAAACATTTATATTTGTTACTTTTAAAACTGATTGATCATTAGTACACACCAGAGGAATGGAGGAACCATTGACTTATCACCAAGAAACTTTAATTAGGCCTAATTCTTCGGTATTCCTAACAAAAACATTTATATTTGTTACTTTTAAAAATGATTGATCAGTAGCACACACCAGAGGAATGGAGGGACCATGACTTATTACCAAGAAACTTTAATTAGGCCTAATCCTTCGGTATTCCTAACAAAAACATTTATACTTGTTATTTTTAAAAATGATTGATCATTAGCACACACCAGAGGAATGGAGGGACCATTGACTTATCACAAAGAAACTTTAATTAGGCCTAATCCTTGGGTATTCCTAACAAAAACATTTATATTTGTTACTATTAAAAATGATTGATCATTAGCACACACCAGAGGAATGGAGGGACCATTGACTTATCACCAAGAAACTTTAATTAGGCCTAATCCTTCGGTATTCCTAACAAAAACATTTATATTTGTTACTTTTAAAAATTATTGATCATTAGCACACACCAGAGGAATGGAGGGACCATTGACTTATCACCAAGAAACTTTAATTAGGCCTAATCCTTCGGTATTCCTAACAAAAACATTTATATTTGTTATTTTTAAAAATGATTGATCATTAGCACACACCAGAGGAATGGAGGAACCATTGACTTATCACCAAGAAACTTTAATTAGGCCTAATCCTACGGTATTCCTAACAAAAACATTTATATTTGTTATTTTTAAAAATGATTAATCATTAGCACACACCAGAGGAATGGAAGGACCATTGACTTATCACCAAGAAATTTTAATTAGGCCTAATCCTTCGGTATTCCTAACAAAAAAATTTATATTTGTTATTTTTAAAAATGATTGATCATTAGCACACACCTGAGGAATGGAGGGACCATTGACTTATCACCAAGAAACTTTAATTAGGCCTAATCCTTCGGTATTCCTAACAAAAACATTTATTTTTGTTACTTTTAAAAATGATTGATCATTAGCACACACCAGAGGAATGGAGGGACCATTGACTTATCAGCAAGAAACTTTAATTAGGCCTAATCCTTCGGTATTCCTAACAAAAATATTTATATTTGTAACTTTTAAAAATGATTGATCATTAACACACATCAGAGGAATGGAGGGACCATTGACTTATCACCAAGAAACTTTAATTAGGCCTAATCCTTCGGTATTCCTAACAAAAATATTTATATTTGTTATTTTTAAAAATGATTGATCAGTAGCACACACCAGAGGAATGGAGGGACCATTGACTTATCACCAAGAAAAATTTAATTAGGCCTAATCCTTCGGTATTCCTAACAAAAATATTTATATTTGTTACTTTTAAAAATTATTGTTCATTAGCACACACCAGAGGAATGGAGGGACCATTGACTTATCACCAAGAAACTTTAATTAGGCCTAATCCTTCGGTATTCCTAACAAAAACATTTATATTTGTTACTTTTAAAAATGATTGATCATTAGCACACACCAGAGGAATGGAAGGACCATTGACTTATCACCAAGAAACTTTAATTAGGCCTAATCCTTTGGTATTCCTAACAAAAACATTTACATTTGTTATTTTTAAAAATGATTGATCATTAGCACACACCAGAGGAATGGAGGGACCATTGACTTATCACCAAGAAACTTTAATTAGGCCTAATCCTTCGGTATTCCTAACAAAAATATTTATGTTTGTTATTTTTCAAAATGATTGATCAGTACCACACACCAGAGGAATGGAGGGACCATTGACTTATCACCAAGAAAAATTTAATTAGGCCTAATCCTTCGGTATTCCTAACAAAAACATTTATATTTGTTACTTTTAAAAATTATTGATCATTAGCACACACCAGAGGAATGAAGGGACCATTGACTTATCACCAAGAAACTTTAATTAGGCCTAATCCTTCGGTATTCCTAACAAAAACATTTATATTTGTTACTTTTAAAAATGATTGATCATTAGCACACACCAGAGGAATGGAAGGACCATTGACCTATCACCAAGAAACTTTAATTAGGCCTAATCCTTTGGTATTCCTAACAAAAACATTTATATTTGTTATTTTTAAAAATGATTGATCATTAGCACACACCAGAGGAATGGAGGGACCATTGACTTATCACCAAGAAACTTTAATTAGGCCTAATCCTTTGGTATTCCTAACAAAAATATTTATATTTGTTATTTGTAAAAATGATTGATCAGTAGCACACACCAGAGGAATGGAGGGACCATTGACTTATCACCATGAAAAATTTAATTAGGCCTAATCCTTCGGTATTCCTAACAAAAACATTTGTATTTGTTACTTTTAAAAATGATTGATCATTAGCACACAGCAGAGGAATGGAGGGACCATTGACTTATCACCAAGAAACTTTAATTAGGCCTAATCCTTCGGTATTCCTAACAAAAATATTTATATTTGTTATTTGTAAAAATGATTGATCAGTAGCACACACCAGAGGAATGGAGGGACCATTGACTTATCACCAAGAAAAATTTAATTAGGCCTAATCCTTCGGTATTCCTAACAAAAATATTTATATTTGTTATTTTTAAAAATGATTGATCATCAGCACACACCAGAGGAATGGAGGGACCATTGACTTATCACCAAGAAACTTTAATTAGGCCTAATCTTTCGGTATTCCTAACAAAAATATTTATGTTTGTTATTTGTAAAAATGATTGATCAGTAGCACACACCAGAGGAATGGAGGGACCATTGACTTATCACCAAGAAAAATTTAATTAGGCCTAATCCTTCGGTATTCCTAACAAAAACATTTATATTTGTTACTTTTAAAAATTATTGATCATTAGCACACACCAGAGGAATGGAGGGTCCATTGACTTATCACCAAGAAACTTTAATTAGGCCTAATCCTTCGGTATTCCTAACAAAAATATTTATGTTTGTTATTTTTAAAAATGATTGATCTGTACCACACACCAGAGGAATGGAGGGACCATTGACTTATCACCAAGAAAAATTTAATTAGGCCTAATCCTTCGGTATTCCTAACAAAAATAGTTATATTTGTTACTTTTAAAAATGATTGATCATTAGCACACACCAGAGGAATGGAGGGACCATTGACATATCACCACGAAACTTCAATTAGGCCTAATCCTTCGGTATTCCTAACAAAAACATTTATATTTGTTACTTTTAAAAATGATTGATCATTAGCACACACCAGAGGAATGGAGGGACCATTGTCATATCACCAAGAAACTTCAATTAGGCCTAATCCTTCGGTATTCCTAACAAAAACATTTATATTTGTTACTTTTAAAAATGATTGATCATTAGCACACACCAGAGGAATGGAGGGACCATTGACATATCACCAAGAAACTTCAATTAGGCCTAATCCTTCGGTATTCCTAACAAAAACATTTATATTTGTTACTTTTAAAAATTATTGATCATTAGCACACACCAGAGGAATGGAGGAACCATTGACTTATCACCAAGAAACTTTAATTAGGCCTAATCCTTCGGTATTCTTAACAAAAACATTTATATTTGTTACTTTTAAAAATGATTGATCATTAGCACACATCAGATAAATGGAGGGACCATTGGCTTAACACCAAGAAACTAGAATTATTCCTAATCCTTTGGTATTCCTAACAAAATCAATACAGTAATATCTGAAAAAAAATAATAAATAAACTAAATAGGTTTTACAAAATGCTTTAATTATCTAAATTATAGTAATAATTACGTAGATATCTCACTTCCATATACATTTAAACACAAGATGTCAGTAAAAATGTATGTTAACTTTTCACACAGGAGGTTTATACGTCATGCTGGTTTTACGCTAAGCGTTGTGCTGTAGTAACCAGCTGTGTGGTATAGGCCACACTTCATTGCACGTTGACTTCAACTATTTACATGTTAAGAGTTTCTTGTATATTGCTTTATTATTTTTTTGAAATTGTCTACAAAATAAATAATTTAATTTACAAGAAAATATTTCACAATATTTACCGTAATTTAAAATGTTTAAATAAAAGTTTTACCATTTAAATGAGAAAATCTTCACTAGAAATGTAACTTTTGTCTTATAACTGCTATTACTCACACTTAATGTTTGAATATGCATTGCAAAATTAACTCCCTCATTCACATTACTGGAAGAATTTATTAAACTTTTGTTTCCTGTTTAAAAGAAGCAGAAATTTAATAAATAAGGCTCCAAGTGTCTATAAGCCAACGTCAAACGTTTTTATTAGACTTTTATTAAAATTATAAAAAGATATAATAATATTTCACTGTTTAAAAAAATTAAAAAGAGAAATCAATCTCTTGTCGATTGAGAAAACAAATGTAATAAGTACATAATTAATACTGATGAGCTTGAAACCGTCCTGAGATTGGTAATGACAACGGAGGTCAAAGTAAATCTAAATATATTTTGCTACAAAATAATTTACCTACGTGAAACTTTCAATGGTACGTTTTAAACAAAGTAATTTAATATTTGTAAATTCATAAATTTATAAACTATTTATAACCAGAAAGTCTATGAAATGATATATATTTTAACAATATCTGATTTGATTTCTTTCAAGAGATAATACTTGAATATCAAATTTTCAGGCCTGTTTTTAACCAAAATTATTATATAAAGGGAAACACCAACTATCAATTGATAACTAATTTTCTGATGGTCATTTTAATATCAAATTCAACATCATCAGTTACTATAACGATGTTTTACAATTTCTAAAGTATAACCATTGTTTGATTATTTTTGTAAATTGTATAATTGTAGGCTACTCATTGATGATCATTTAACATTGAAACGCGTAAGGGAGAGTAAGTTATTTAATCTAAGTTGGAGTTCGTTATTATCTAATTAGCATCCGTTATGGATTTACGTTACAGTGAATTCTTTATTACTGTAGGAGTAGCATATTGAGACTCTCATACTTTGAAAGTTATATTAGGCACCCGTAATAGCACTGGCAAGAAACGAATGACCACAACAACTAAGCCCTCTTAATCGCTTATTATCAGGTGTAATCATAAAATAAATATAACTATGAATTCAGGGATATATAAAATATAAGAGATTATGCATTAAAGAAATAAAGTTCTGTATAAAGAGGCGAAAGCATAAATTACCAGAAAGAAGAGACCGGGGCTCTTTAAGGTAACGACAAAGATTATGCTCTAATATATAGAATAGATAAAAAACAACCTGATTAATTATTATACGACACTGGGCTTTTAAAATTACGATTTTCTAGTATAGCTATATGCTGGACAATTTTATATTACAAAGCTATACTACAAGTATTTTTACAATAAGTGTGAGTTTTTCATCAACTTCTTTAAAAAAATATTGATCAAATATTTTAAACGTTTATGACGCTATATTCTTTGGAATCAACGACGATATCATAATGTGTCTATCCTTCCTTATTATTTTCTTCCTGGGTAATGTACCGGTAAATATAACTTTATTATAAAATATATTAGTTACAATGAATAGATAAAATTCAGGGCAGTGGTCTTGCACACCTTATCCCGTAATATCATCCCTATCCTATATCATTAGTTTATGTTTCCACTTTAATTTTGCTTAAGGTATATTTCCAATCCTTGAGTTATCTACAAAGGCAATAATAGTCATACTAGCTGTGCGCCCTAAAAATATTTTAAAAAGCAATAACTCACCCAATGCAAAAATCAATAAAAACCAAAAAATTAAATGTATATATATTATAAATAATTATATTATTTATATAATATATATATATATATATATATATATATGTACATATATATATATATATATACATATATATATATATATATATATATATATATATATATATATATTATTCCACTTTATTAAAAAGTACAAAATAGTTTTTCATGACACATCTACAATTTTGAGGGAGAACTGTTAGGGCCTATGGGTGTATTAGTAATACTTGAAGAGAAAAACATGGATCCCAGATAATTCATGATGGTTAAGGAGGTGTAAATGAATTAAATTACAATGTATCAATTTCCAATTCACTGACTTTGGCTGTCAATTCATCTAGATCGTCTCCTTATGTTACTTACCTCTCCATGTTTTATAAATATATCCATAGCCACTAACAATTCCCTCTAGATATTGTTTAAGAGCTATGAAAAATGATTTTATACTATTTAGTCCTTTCTGTTCTAAAAACGTAATATATTAAACGGAAATTAATTACATTTATTAATTTCATTTTTTCAATACCATGTCCAGGTGAAAATGTTTTATCGATTTTGTAAATATTGATGACACACTGACAGGAACATATATAGTTAAAAAGCAAATATAATTTCTCTAAACAAATAATGTTTATCAAACCTAAAACGAATGAATGGTGCATTATCATACAACCGAATCTTTACATAAAATTTAAAGTCTGTAGCTCGTTAATGAAATTTAAATTGTTTAACAAATATTATTTAAACAATCTGGCGGAAAAGGAATAGAAGTAATATCAGATTATTATTTAGTTCTGGTATATATTTGACAACATTCCAAGTCTCAAGCTCATCACCCAAACTCGATTTGTTCGAACAACTATTATTTAAACAGATGTAGAGACAAGAAACCGAGTGAACATTTCATTTTTATCAAAGTCTAACCCATGTTTAAAATCTTAGGTCTTTAGCTCATCGGGAAAGTAGTTTAAACTCGATTGCAAAATTCCGTCCGGACTGACAGACAGATATGACGGAAACCTACCTAATACAATCGTGATTGTAATATGTAAACCAGTTTATATATATATATCAATATGTATTCTTGTGAATTAATAAAGAACTTTATATTTATAAACTTAATAAAAAGTTCTTTATATATATATATATATATATATATATATATATATATATATTTATAAGTATACAAGAAAACAGTGTTGCATAACTACAAATATATATATAAATATATATATATATATATATAAGCAGACCAGTTGCCTTAAGTAGTACAGCTACTCCATATTATTGATTATGTTTTTCTTATACTACAAATTATTTCTAAATATTATTTGGTTTATTAAAATTTCAAAGTTTTAAAATATCATTGTGATATTTCCTCTGACACTACTTATAAAATTTCGTCATAACAATTACAAATAGGTACAGAATGCCTAAATATGTTGAATAATACGTGTTGTACTAATATCGATTAAATGAATATTTCTCATTGTGGTTCAAATGGGCTGAAATATAACGATCCTGATATTTATCCCCATTGTCCCTACACTCGCACAAGCAAAACACTTCACCAGGTATTAACACTGCCAACTTGAAGGGAATTTATGCACCTAATTAAGGTCAGAAGTAGTCAAACAGTTCTCGAGGTCTTGTGCATAAACGTGCAGCAATACAACGGCGTGTGCATACATAATCCACAAGTTTTAAGCAGGTTTCCACCTAATAGTTAGGCGGTTTGGATTTTTTAAAATTTTTTGTAAAACGTGAAACTTAGATATAGTCTTGCATAGGAATATCCATTTTTATTTCATGCCAAAAACAATCAATATTTAGTCTACATGTAGACGATTTGATTAAAGAATATTATTTACAAAATAGAATGCAACGGTTTAATTATTTGCCTCATTTAATTAATTTGCGTCAACAAACATCAAAGCGTTTGTAAAATTATCCATGAAAACATACTAATTTTAGTGATTTTATTATGTACATAGATGTTTAGATCAATGTAAACACATACAAGCTTTTTTGTTTAAACATAGTTTTAAAATGATAGTCTGTAAATCATTTCTCATGGATATAACAAGAAGTAATCTACAGGTAAGTTTTTCAGTAAGAAGCTAGGAGAAACTTGTTTTCAAGTTAAATTTTGTACTATCGATTTTGTATTCTGTAGAGTTTGTCTGTCTCCTGTAAGAAATAGTGTGCAATTTTACAGCTTCCCTTGGCAAGAAAGACATTTCGTAGGATAATTAAAAAAATAAAATAATTGTGAAATGTATGAAATTAGAAATTTATATTTCTCACTTTATTGGGATTTGTTTCCTTATATTTCCAAATGGTATTACATTTCTAAACCTGACAGACTTACACGCGACTCAAACGAGTTGGCTGCCAGAAGGCGTACTCAAAGAGTTTCAACTCAAACTAGTCATCTGCCAAATGTAGATTGTCTTTATGGGCTACCAAACATAGCGATTGTGGTATGTATTCAGGAAGACTGAGACATGTTTAAAGCACTAAAAACTAGCGGAAGATTTTTTAAATTGGGTAAACTCTTTTTACTTTTCTGGTCAATGTTGCCCTTCCTTATGGTTTTCTTATAAATTTTCTAATATTTACAATATCTTACAATCATAAATTTATTTAGTACTGATGCTTAACTAAGTTTATAAAGTCAAAACATTTATGGTAAACATGCCTATGAAGCGTTTCCATAAGAGATAAGAGGATGACAGAAATTTATGAAAACCTCATACATAAAACATTTTAAAATCATATAAGATTCGACTATAAGCGGTATGTTTGCACAAACAAAAGAAACACTACAAATGGTATCAAATTTAAATTGTATCCCTCATAATTCATTCAGGTATTTGCTATTCATGGATATTTTGATTGCTTTTAAACTTATGCTCAATGGTTTAAGTTGTTATTAGTTTGTCATTATAGTTGTATGAATATTAATTTTAACGTAAAAGACTTTATTATTAGCAAATCATTATTTATTTCATGTTCAAATTATAGGTTTCGTAAATTGCAAATATTTGTTTAATTGACACAATACTATGTTATTTATACTACTAAGAATATATATTTTGAAATTATTTTCTGTATTATTTTAAAACTTGTCTTTCCTTATAACGTACACTCTTTGCAGTTATTGATTTTGTATCTAGCCATTATTTTGTTGTATATTTCAGTTAAAAGAAATTTCCTATCAACTTTATGTGTGTTTAAAATACTGTTAAATAGTCTTTTATTTAAAAATTTTAGTTTTTTTATAAAATCTAAAAAAAACTACCCACTAACAAAAAAAGTAAAATATTTGTAGACTTGTTTTGTAAAAAATCTTTATGTCAAAGTGGTCTGATGTACCAGTTTTCTTTTGATTTTACAGAAATGAATAGAATGTATTATGTGTATAATGTTCCTCTTATATTCTGAACTAATTTCTTTCAATTTAGAAATTGAATTATATTATTTTATGATAAAAGTATATAAATAAATGTGTGTATATATATATATATATATATATATATATATATATATATATATATATATATGTGTGTGTGTTTTATTGGTACAATACTTGACCTAAGAATTTATAAATATTGTATTGCTGATAATATACCAAATGTAGGTTATTTTATATGTTTCTAATTATTGTTTTGTGGGGTATAATTTATTGATAAAACTAATTTTCTGCCACGTTTTACTGTAATTTGTGTTATATTGTCGGAAGCAAATAGAGTATCGTAGGTAAGGAATGTTTTTTTAATTGAAATTTTTTTATAAATAAGTGACAAAATCTTACTCTTTTTAACAACAATAAAAAATATTACGT
The DNA here is from genome assembly GCA_036971475.1 of Prosapia bicincta. Classification (NCBI taxonomy): domain Eukaryota; kingdom Metazoa; phylum Arthropoda; class Insecta; order Hemiptera; family Cercopidae; genus Prosapia; species Prosapia bicincta. Next base: position 60,415,082 of record JBAIZL010000001.1, on the reverse strand, counting down.
AATGAGTAATATAACTTCATATAATCAAATAATACGAGCTCTCTAAAATGCAGGCCCGGTGATATTTTTAATAAAGTAATTTTTTGTTAACCATAATATTATATTGCCTAAAAACAAACGAGGACTTGGCCGTATATCCTAAACATGTAGGCCTACGATTTATTTGATAATTTAAACCATATGTTTTAACGTAATTTTTTAGATACCAATATTAAACCGAACACTCCTTCCTTACCCCATGAAAAGTAGACCCCCTTCTGTTACGTGGGGCAGTAGGATCGTTCCACCCGTCAGTCTCAGATGTTTCACAACTTTCAATCACAGCTCACCATACATATTCAGTTTTGCAATATAGTTTGATTGATACAATCTTTTCAATAATAACACTCAACTAATGACAAAGAAATACAAAAAAGCAATATTTTATATAGAGGAGGTTCAGAATTTTCTTAAAAAATATAATGTGTACTATATTCTTAAATAATTAAATAGGATACCTGTTACCATTAAATAAATAATGCTTTATTCAATTATATAGCTATTGGAAAACTCTTGAATTCCAACTCGATCTAGATACAGATATTCACACTGACGTTGAGCAAAATTTGTGATAATAAATTTTACAGGTCTTCAGTTTTACACATTTAACCTATTTTGTAATTTGCATAAACAACATTGAGCGTTAAAAAACAGGGAGATTTGCAGGCGATGTTCTAAAGGGATATTTTCAAACTATGAGCTCGAAAACAGACGTTTTTATTTTTGCTGTGATAATATCTCTTACCATTAGATAGAAGGGTTATGATTTAAATTACTCGTTGATAAAATATGAACAATTCAATACAGTCTACAACCAGAAACACACCGTTTCCATCGCCGTGAAAATTTTACCTCCCCCCCCCCCCCAATGCGCTTTGTTTTGTTCTTACGAAGGCGGCGTTAGAGTTCAATGCCAATACAAGGGGTGGAAAATGACAAACGTATTTGTGGGTTTTGTTAAAGCCTCACAACACAAGGTAGAATGTTCCAGGCTTAAAACTTTTTCTTTGTGCCTATTATGAACTTTTAGGCAAAAATCAATCGGTTAACAATATTTTGATGGATTGTTATTATATAGACATCTTCATTGCTTTTCTGGAGAGCATAAATTGCTTGTATTAACAAAAATTTTATTCAATAATTTACCATTATAAAATTTGTTATTAGGTTGATAGCTTATTTTATTCTTAGTAAAAACTTCACTGTACCTATCCTTTATAGATATGCAGGAACGAGGCTTAAAGTTAGTAGTTTTATAACTCCTAATACATATATTTGATTCATGAATGTATTTATTTTCAAAATTATTTTTGAAATTTGTCTTTTTATGAAGATTTATAGATTTAAAATGCAACGATATCAATGAAGTAATATCCTAAAATAGTGACAAGTACACTAAATATGAGTTGTGATGAGAGGGAATAAGGATCTGGAGGGGTTGGGAATAATTTAGTTTTACACGGTCAACAAGTACAAGAAAAAAAGTGAGATTGCATTCCAGCTAGTGTTGTTCATGAATTTCCCTATTGTAAAATGGTTCATGTAGGTGTGACTATAGCGGTTCATATGCGAGTATTGCCCGTCCACGAGTCATATATTTGTATTTTCGTTCTGGTACAAAATTGTTCCACTAGGACATATAATTAGAGTTTTATAAACATAAACAAATAACAAGCGCCCTTAATATAAAATACAGCCTTAGCTATATATTTGTACAACATTTAAAGGCATTTAATTGATCGTAGTGTAGTTGCTTACAATGTAGGTGTAAAAAACTTAATTTAAAAAGCATAAAATCAATTGATACAAGAGTGTTATTGCAATTTAAACTCATAGTAATACATCGATACTTGTTCCCCATCTGTATGTTTACATGTGATTGTTGTCTCTGTGGGGAGCGACAGACTTCCTGATGCGCAGACTGAAGTGGTTAGGGATTTAGGTATAAACCAGGAATATCATGGAAATACCAAATCTAATTGTTTTTCCTTGAATGCCCTTAAAGTGCATATGGTAAGTTATTGTATTGATGATTGATGCAATGATTATGCAAACCACAATGAAATTCGTAAAGAGCTTTATCTTGGTGCATTTTGTACGCATTTATATTATGTCAGTATGCTATCAGAGGCGTTTTAAAACTTATGAAGGTACCTAAAGTTTGGGTGCAACGAAATAGCTGTAAAGATATCTAAATTAGTTATCTTCGCCCGTCGTAAAAGTGGGATGCAATTAAAATCTAAGTCTGTGTATGTGTATGTATGCGTGAGTGTGTGTGTGTTTGTGTTTGTCTGTGTGTGTGTGTGTGTGTGTGTGTGTGTGTGTGTGTGTGTGTGTGTGTGTCAGTGTGTGTGTGTTTGTGTGTATGTGTGTATGTGAGTGTGTGTGTGTGTGTCAGTGTATGAGGGTGTGTGTGTCAGTGTATGTGGGTGTGTGTGTGTGTGTGTTTGTGAGTGAGTGTGTGTGTGTGTGTGTGTTTGTGTGTGTTTGTGTGTATGTGTGTATGTGAGTGTGTGTGTGTGTGTGTGTGTGTGTGTGTCTGTGTGTGTGTGTGTGTGTGTGTGTGTCTGTGTGTGTGTGTGTGTGTGTCAGTGTGTGTGTGTGTGTGTCAGTGTGTGTTTGTGTGTATGTGTGTATGTGAGTGTGTGTGTGTTTGTGTGTGTGTGTGTGTGTCAGTGTGTGTGTGTGTGTGTGTGTGTGTGTGTGTGTGTGTGTGTGTCTGTCTGTGTGTGTGTGTGTGTGTGTGTGTGTGTGTGTGTGTGTGTGTGTGTGTGTGTGTGTGTGTGTGTGTGTGTGTGTGTGTGTGTGTGTGTGTGTGTGTGTGTCAGTGTATGAGGGTGTGTGTGTCAGTGTATGTGGGTGTGTGTGTGTGTGTTTGTGAGTGAGTGTGTCTGTGTGTGTGTGTTTGTGTGTATGTGTGTATGTGAGTGTGTGTGTGTGTGTGTGTGTGTGTGTGTGATGTGTGTGCGTGTGTGTGTGTGTGTGTGTGTGTGTGTTTAATAGTCAGGTATGTAGGTAGGCTGATAAGGTGAATCGAATACAAATATTAGGTTAATAAAGAAATATTAACATCTACTAGTAAAAAATGTAAGCCAATATTTTTATAGCATTCTGTTTATGAAAAATTCAAAAAAATACCAATCAACCTATAAAATAATAATAATATTTGGCAATTAATACAATAATGTTGACTATTTACTAGCACTAATGGTATAATAATAGTGTCATCTAACAGAAACGTAATTAAATAATCGACTGATAACATTTTAGAAAACTAGAGAAAAAGGTTTAAAAATAGATTTCCCTACCAGGAAATTGAACACAACATAAACACTACAATTCATTTTATAGCATATCTATATACAATTATAATGCTACTGGCAGTTGAAAATAATTCAACACAAAATGCCCGAACTAAGTTAACAGAAATATTCTCTTAAACCGATCAATAGTTTGATTGCCAGATTGATAGAATATAATTTTTTTGTTGTATTCATTATTACCGAGTATCAAACAACGTCCAAAGTAACAGATAAATTCGTAGTAAAATCTACATAACCTAAATGTTAGTGTTACATATAGCTACTTGCCATGATTATTTCATATAAACATTGTCTAACATAAAAGCAAATGTATTTATGTACCGAGCTCTTCTCATAGAAAAATCCAAATTCTAAAATTTAAATATGTATAACGTTAAACATTAATTAACCACGGAAGCTAATGAATCTTAGAATCTTTAAAGTGAAAAAAATAAAAGTGGGTTACTTCCCTATTAGTAGGCTCACACATATCAATACAATATACGTATACATTCCTGTTGTCTTTTAATTGTTAAAATGAAATTTATATTTTTGAGTATACATCCTTCATAATTATAATAATATATACCTGAGATAAGAATGAATATCATGTAAGTTTTTGGAAAAATAAATTAGTTTCGTGCTACATTCTACAATGGAGTATTACTTGTATATCTCCTCTCTTTTTTAGTGCAATAGTTGTCCGTATAATTTAATAAATATGCAATGATCGGAACTGTATCAAGTGGGTGACTCAACTACGGGTCTGTATGACAGATACAACACATAAAATCAGATAACGAATACATATATTAAAGTAATGAGAAATAATCAAGCAGATTGGAATCCCTCAAAGATAGATGTTTGTTCTGTATCAAAGTAACGTTTAATGCCAATATGGTTAGATCTTACCTTAAGGACGGGCTTCTTACTAGATCAATAAGATTTCAAATCAGGTAGGGTAGGTTTTTGTAAGCGCAAAGCCGGTAACGTTAACCAGAGGGAGTTTATGTTAGCAAGTATTCTCTAATGAGTCACTGGTGTAATAAATGTGTTGTAATGATATGTTTTTATATTTGAATTATCTAGAATTATGTATAAAAGATCACTAATTCAGGAGCTAATATGGTTTTTATCACAGATTCATTTATGCTTGTTTTTATTGATCAACCTCAGAGGAAGGGGCATTTCCGTATTTTTTTTGCTTTATTTTTAGAACCAATTAGACTATCAATCAGTATCATAGTTGTTCCTTACAAACGGTAGAAGAAATTACGTTAGGTAAACGTTTCAAATAAAATTATTTAAAATAGAATTTTATTTTGAGTTATTTATATGTAATGTTTATATTTATATAAACAAATCAAATTTATATTTGATCAAAATGATTTAACGGTGAAAAGTAAAATAAGTTGGTTGCTTGAAGTAACGCTTAAATGTTTCTGTGGTAAAATTGATAAATCTATAGTTTTCTTCAAAATATATTTACAAAGGATAAATACACCGTAGTCTATTACATTTTTTGTATATACAGGGTCCAAAAGCGGTTTTGAAACTGCAAAATATCGATGAAATTATTAGCAAAAACTTGTTTATATCTACATAGATAAACACTATTATTTTATTCACTGAATTGTTAAATTTTTAAAAATCATGTCGGAAAGATGACGACGTAAACTGTCCAACACGTTGCTTAACACTTGATGCGGTATTTTGCAATCTCCCTACAAATGTTTTATTTCAGCTGATCCAATGTCTTCAGAAGTGGTTCGGAGTCTTCACCTTTGAGGTAGCCCTACAAACAGAAAAAGTAGGCCAGGAGATCAGGAGAATCGAAGGGTCCATGGAATCGTTCCATTTCGAGAAACGTATTTTAGGAAAACGTCATTAAGAAGACGCATACTGACCTAGGGTGTCTGGCTTGTTGCATACTGGCTAAGGCTGTAAGGCTTGTTGCCCCATCTAGTTGCAATAATGTGTTGTCATTCAGGTTTTACTGGGATAGCTGGGGAAAGAAAAATGTTAGCAAAATTTCTAAATATCGCTCAGCATTCACAGTCACAGCTTCTTCACGTTCATTAAAAAAAAAGGAAATGGTTTGATAATGTTTGAAGACGGTATGGGACACCAAACAGTAACCTTAGTTGAATGAAGAGGTTGTTGATCGAGTTGACAAGGATTGATGAGGACATAGCCTAACAGATGGAAGTGTGCCTCGTCACTCATCCACAAATTGTTCACGATGTCTACATTTTCTTCAATGGTAAAAAAACGTTCACAAAAATGATGGCAAGAACCACTGTTTGGTTCAGTGCTGGATTTACTGTTGGATTTGGGCCTAAAGCGTCCAAGTTAATGAAAATTATCCTCACATCTTGGGCTTCTTATTTCTCACACTTCTGAGCTCTCTCTTTCCCCCCTTCTGTCTCCCACTCAAAGAACCCAGTAATTAAATTCTATAAAACCCTGACCTTAGGTCCTTAGCCCTGAACGGTGACCCTAGCTCAGATTCATTTTCGGAATCTTTGTCTCGTCTTTGAAGTCAGAATAAGGAGCCCCCTAATAAGTACGGATAATTATTCTAGGACCAGTTCTCTTTTTGATTCTGATGTTCAGTCTTAAAGCCACTGAATTAACAGTTTTAACAAACTTGGAAGAACTTATGTTTATTTATAACTAGAAAATTAGTAGATTAATAAGTTAAAAGTAACCGGTTAAATTAAATAAAAAATACAAACAAAAGTAGCAACTTCATAACCTATTTTCCAAATTTATACATGTAGATAGGATATTTTAGGCTGTGGCAGTTTAGTAAAGGTGTTTACATTAACATAATTTCAAGTAAAGTTCTGCAAGAAGGAACCTTATCCACGAAGTTTGCTTTATCGCCTTAGTGATTCCGGTGAGAAAATCTAGTTTGGGGCGGAAATAAGGAAATGACTCTCTCTCCTTCTAAAGGACGACGGCCATTTGTAAATGTATTTTCAGCACATTTACTCCTTTAAGATAACCATTCCAAAGCAAAAAAAAAGATGATAGAGTTACAAATGTAAACTTTTCTAAACAGGTATTTCGGAATAAAAAATGAATTAAATTAATTTTAAAAGAGAAGTTGTTACTATTACCTTTGTCCATTTTTATACATTTAAAATATTTTTCGAATCGAAGTTTCATAATTCGGTTTAATACTGACAAAATAAATGACCATAGTCAATTATTTAAATTAGAAAAACTAGTTTCAGTAATACCTTGAAGCAACTGTGGTGTAATTTTTAGTTATAGCCATAAATAAATAAAACCTATAAAACCACAAAAACATTTTATTTTTGTCCTGATATACATGTCGATTTCAAAGCAATTACCTTTAGAGGAAATTTCTATCAGACTTTTTGTCAGTTGAAAAAGTCACTGAACGCTATTCTTTTAATGTAGCTAATAAAAACAGGTTTGTATAAATTTATTAATATATAATATACACATAGAATACAGCATATGTTTTGGTAGATTTGGGTACTCTCATTTTGGATGTGAGTTAATTCCTACTCAAAGATAAAATGTTAAATATTAAGAAACATTTACGTCATTTTAACAATTAGAGTTAGACACAAGTCGAAATAAACAGTGAAATAAATTTGTTTTACTAAAGGTAAATAATATATAGTAATTATACACCGATGGTTATTACTTAGCATGACGGTAGGAAAACATTAGAGCTTAGAAAATAACTGAAATTTTAATTTTTGCTTACTACGATTTAATATTGAAATAACATCCTGTGAACTGTAACGTCTGTTAAAGAAATGTTTTCTTTATTGTAACCGTTCCTCGTCCATTTTATCTGTATTTAGAAGATGACATCTTAACGATTTTGTAGCTTCAGGATTTATTATAAATATTTCAGGTTTTCCATTGTTTTTTTATGTCCTCCTTCTGCACCTTTACGGGGAATATAGAATATATTTTCATTGTGAAGTACAATTGTAATGGAAGTTAGAGTAATTACAAAAAATTTAAAGTTGAATTAAGGATATCGGGCATTCAATATCAGTTTGGTACTGCAAAGCGCAAGGGCAAGGCAAATACATTAAAACATTATTAACATCATAAATTTTAATAAAGAACTTTTAAATATTATACATGATGTAAACAGCGAAATAAAACAATAAACGTATAGAGTGACGATAATAGATATTTAATATCATGTAGATGAAATTGTAGTTAATCAATAAATTTGACACCATGAGTGAGATAATCGAAAAATAGATAAAGAAATAGAACAGAAAAAACTAAGTAATGAGCTAAGAAACCTATTTCAACCGTTAAAATATCTTAGAATCAAGAGAATGTCTGTAAAATATAAAGTGCCATAGAACAATGGAATTTATCTAATTAAAAAAAATACACAGAAATTAATAATTATGGACAAATTAAAATTAACAAATAAGATAAGGACAAATAAAAGCCAATAGACGAGATGCTTAATAGAAAAGAGATGGGAGGCAGCTAGTACATAAATATTAAGCTCGAGCGATATTCGTGAAGAAATGATAAATAATTTTTTAACAGTTTAACAATCTGTTTTAGTAAATAATTTATTATTCAAGAGTATTTTATACAATATAATAATAAATACACATTTTCAAAAGCAGATGGCAATCATATATTTTGAGTGAGTGAAAAATAGGTTAAACAGTTAACTTAATATTCAGATTTAATATTGTATTCCTTTACAGCTATACACAGGAAAGGGTATATCCTTTCAATGTGCTACGTGTATTACTCCCACGGTTGCAGTGAAGGCTGTAAGAGCAATCAGCTACATAACATTAAGCGGGATATTTAGGTTAAGAGTGTCTCGTATTCCCCACGCAATCACGTGACTTGAGAAAAGCGTTTCTCTATCTTTACTTCGGGCCTGGGATGGTCTTTTTCCCTTGAATAAATTTATAGAGGGAATTTATAAGCTAATATTGCTTGTAAACTGAATTGAATTTGACTTAACTCTTATTATTTAAAGAGCGACAAAATTTATCAGATAAAAATCAACGAAAAACAGAGTTAGCGAAGAGTAAGGTTTGTGCGTGTTGTATTATGTGTGTAATTGTGTGTGTGTATGTCTGTGCGTGTTTGCGTGTATCAGAGGTTTCACTATGTGTATAAAGATAACCATATAACCAAAATCATAACTTTACTAGTCAATAGCTAGCTCCACCACACATATGCTTGCGCTTGTCATAGTTTGGAGTCACGTTGTTGGCCTACATTGAGGATCCTATCCTAAAGCCTACTTAATTTGGCTAGTATCTACATCGCACAAAAACTCGATTGTTAATGGTCACATGAGCCAATAGTACTTACTATACAATACTTTATTCAGTGACATTTGTTGCCGTAAGATTGGCTACAAAACAGTCATGGCCTGCCCAAATGTTATTGCATGACTACTCATTATGGGATTGATGCAGTCTTTTCGAATACTCAATGCCATCACTATGTATCACTGGTTTTCCCCAAGGTACAAATTAGAGTTGCATGGAGATCACGAAATGTGTCCATGATACAGAAACGATTCTAAATATTAACCAAACATCACATATATCTATAGATTCCATGTGTGCGAGTCAGATTCACGTGAAAATTAAATGCAATATTAGAAAATATTACTGTTAATGATGACATGGTGAAAATACGGTTTCATGGGTATGCGTCATCTTTAAGACGTTTTGCTGTAGGCCCTACTCATGAGATTTGGAATTATTATAATTACACTGCCTTTATTTGCTGAATAGATGCAGGGGTTTGTTACATTTAAGCTTAACTTTGTACTTTGTAAGAGAGAATTTCCGAATAATGAAACTCTGGAATAAGTAACCAAATTATCACCTAATTCTTTTTACGCTCTTGCCAAATCTAGCTCTGTTATGTTTATCATTGTAGTAATCCACCCAATGTTGTTGAGTCTACTGTATTTTTTAAGTGGTTTATGTTTTTTTTTTTTATTACTAATTGGTAGGGCTTAATATTTTGTTCTTATTGTTATTCCAATATGTACAGCGTATTAAAATAGATAATCTGAAACTCAGAAAAATACTTTATATCTAATAGATTGCAAAAAATATTAATAATGAGCTGTTAATAATATTACAAAAGATTTATAATAATCAATACCATTCGAAAATAATTAAAAATAGCTAATATAAAAGATACTTAAGAGTAATCTCTCATGTACATTTCGATGACCATGTTTTCGTCATCAGAAGGTCCTATTAAAAAATAAGGTTTGAACTTTAAAGTCTAAACATGTTTATACTAATTAGCAATAGACAGGGGTAAGAGAAATAGACCATAGCCACTACTAAACGAGAGGAGTATTTATAGTAGCTAAGCTCCTCACGAATATGCTAAGAGTCTGAGCTAAAGTCTAAAGCTATAGACTTCAATATATAAATACTAACCTATAGTCTTTAACACATATACAAATTTGGTCGTTATAAAAAGACAAAATGTCTTGAAAAAAACTTAAATGCATCTTATTCCTTACATATAACTATGCTTGTTATTCAATTCTCATGAATATTGTAAATTAATTTGTCGTTGAACTGTGTAATGTTTGTGACACAAAATAGCTGGGATAAAGTGGCTATTACAAACCACACCTAGAATTATTATCATGTTAGAATAACATTTGCTGAAGCGGAATTTAATTGATTTTCAAAATAATCAAAATTGGATTTACGCTGACCATTAGCAAATGCTAATGCTGTAAAGCTTCATTAAGAGCACAGCTGTAATTGTAAATTGAATTGTTGCATTACTCTCTCATCAGTACCCCCAACAGCTTTCCTTTAAACCCTATATATCGATATTAGGCAGATATCACATTTACGAAGTCGGCGGGTTTCAGAATAGAAGCAAATTTTAAATATCCGGATTATTAAAATTTAAAATGATTAAGTTTATTTAAATATTAGCTTTATCATGAGCCCTGTAACTTCAAGGCACCGTAGTGTTGCTAAAGATGATTAAAAACCAAATTTTCAAATACATTTTAGATTTCGTTAATTAAATTAACAAAAATATTACTATCTAATAAATAAAAATGGAAGCTAACTCGAATTTAAATGGGTAACTTCATATTTAAAAATAATTATCTTTTTATTAATTGTTTTCTATATTCTAACATTTATCTCTCGGGTTTTTTTAAAATTTTAGTTATTTTGTTAGTTTGATTTGTTTCTAAAGTAAATTGAAACCTAAGTTTCCTTTTGATTTTGGCAGCTTATATACGAGTATATGTAGTTTAAAAATATTTATTTTTAAATACCATTTCAAAATATTTATTCCAAAAACATATAGTACAAACAGTTCAAAATAAAAACATACTGGAATCTTATTAATGCTATTTACAAACTATTTTAATTGTTTGTGAAATTATTTTTCATTTCTTCACGAATATCGCTCGAGCTTAATATTTATGTACTAGCTGCCTCCCATCTCTTTTCTATTAAGCATCTCGTCTATTGGCTTTTATTTGTCCTTATCTTATTTGTTAATTTTAATTTGTCCCTAATTATTAATTTCTGTGTATTTTTTTATTAGATAAATTCCATTGTTCTATAGCACTCTATATTTTACAGACAATCTCTTGATTCTAAGATATTTTAACGGTTGAAATAGGTTTCTTAGCTCATTACTTAGTTTTTTCTGTTCTATTTCCTTATCTATTTTTCGATTATCTCACTCATGGTGTCAAATTTATTGAATAATTACAATTTCACATATATGATAAGAAATATCTATTATCTTCACTCAATACGTTTATTATTTTATTTCGATATTTATATCTTGTATAATATTTAAAAGTTCTTTATTAAAATTTATGATGTTAAAAATTGTTTAATGTCTTTGCCTTGCCCTTGCGAAATTGCGCTTTGCAGTACCAAACTGATATTGAATGCCCTATATCCTTAATTCAACTTTTAATTCGTTTGTAATTACTCTAACTTCCATTACAATTGGCAATTTGGGGTTTAACCTTTGGTGAAACATATTTTATTCCTGGTCTGATCCATATTACTTTAAAATAACATTCAATATACAGCAAGTGATGGAAATAAATATGACAGGAATCCAATAATGCAATTTGTGATCGAATGTTTTTGGTGAGATAAATATTACAAATACTAATAATAATAACTGTATTGTTAAACTGGTGTTAAACCGAACACGTTTTCAGTTACACGTCAATACATATAACCATAAAAGAATTATTCACATTTATTCATTCACGTTATATCACACAATGTTTATGGGTCTCGTAAAAATGGTATATTTAATCATTAGAAATACGAGTATTTACAATCTTAAAATAATTCCAGTTAAATCTTGCCCATCGATAGGGACAAATAAATTAACACTGTAAAAATAATAAAATAATTCGCGAACAAAATACTTCGAGAGAGAACAATTTAAACAAAGAGAAGTAATAAAGTGTAAAAATAGCAATAAAAGTGGTAACTGGATTCGAAATAAGTATTTAAAATAAACAATTATTAATTAAGAAAGTTCTGTGAAATCAATTAGCTGTTATAAATTTAAGAGTGAAGAAATATATCAGACGTATGTTTTCACAAGAAATAGACCATTATTTTTGCTCAATTAAAACCAGAAATATTTACTAAAATTTTCCCTTAACACTTCTCTTTCTTTTTTAGTTCCATTACACTCATGAACTGATTTAGTAACGAGTAAGAGTTCTGCAAACTGTTCTAAATGCAATAAAAATATCAAATCAACTTTTGATATTCATACAATGCTTGTAACAGGTTTAAAATTATACAGTTCCTTCGTTATTGAATCGTCATTGTAAAGTAATAATTTACAATACCTATCCAAAGAAGGGATTTTATCAAAAAAATGGAGTAGTCTAGAGAATTACTTCTGTTTTTAAAGAAGGCAAGTACAAGTAGCAAGTTTATCAGATTTATTGGAAATTTTATTCAAAAGAACTTAATAGAATTTATGTAATGCAAGACTACTTATATAGAGTGGTTTTTAATAAATTTGTCCCTAATCACTATGGATATCTTGTTTTATGGCAGAGAGCTGCTAGCTTACTGCATTATAGTCGTACTATATACTAAGTAAACTCCTTTTGTAGTTTAAAACTGAATTTATGTATGACGGCATTGTGTTTTTCTTTCCAAATAAATTCCTTCCTTAAAACTTATTATTTTCCTTTTCCAAAAACACTTTTATTTAAAAAATAATAACTCTCTTCCCAAGCAAATGTTCGTTTTAAAAATATTGGTGTTGACAAAAACAGTGATTGTGGAACAAATTTTGAAAAATGAAGGATATATTATTAAAATATAATATAAAGCTTAATAAATTACAACGAATTTGTGTTGATGAAATAAATTTTGGACCATTTCTAGAACATTTTTTTTTAACTTTAAATGTAAATCGTATCACAAAATTATTAGAAAATTAGAAGTATCAATACGATTTAGAATAATTGGTGTTCGGAGATTTTGTTTACTTGTAATGGTTGTCTGTGATGCTTCATCTAAATTTAAACTTTGATGTTATACAATTTCATTGTTGAGAACACCTAGGTGTCTGTATCTTAAGTACATAGGTAAATGTCAGATATCTTAGCTGATCATATATGGAAAAAGATTGACAGTAGCGGAGGACCAAGTTAGAAGATATTACAGAAATTATTTCCATGGTTCGTAATATCATCTGTTCAACTACTCATATCTAACGCAAATAATGGGAGAACAGTTTTGTTAGAAACTAACGTCACAACGAAAGAGATACACGCAGAAAAGGTGTTGACGAAAAGTAGTTTTACTTTTACAGTAAAAGACTGATACGACAGTAGGTCTATATCTAGAACAATCTGTAAGGTAGGCCTATAAGTTATGCCTTAATTTTAAAAGCTATTGTAATATTGCTTTTTTTATATTTAATTGAACGATTTAGAATCGTTTTAAAAACCATTTTGGTAAACATTTTGCATTAAGTGTTTTCATATATAAATTTGTATTTCTGAATATAGAGATGGAATATTTAAAAGATATTTTATTCTAAACACTTCATTAGTGTGTATTGTTAACAATTAAAAACAGTCCAAGAGATATCACAGTGGCTTCTAAATATTTGGAAAAGGCATTTGAATTTGATAGAGCTAGAATTGTGATTCTACATGTTGCATAGAATTACGTCAAAACAAAAAGCAACACGCCACGCATACGCAGCAAGAGTATATTGTTCCCCTCGGGTTTGTAGTATGTGACAAGGATTTTTTTATTGGCTCGATAAGCAAGTTAAGAGGACTGACAACATCCGAGGAAAAGGTTTTTTTTTTTTTGTCAAAGCCAAGTAAATTTAAATAAATGTTGGCAACACCTACGGAAGGAAAAATCATTTTAACAGATTTACAAGAACATTATTTTCCAGAGCAGCCTTTAATAGGTGTATAATGTTCCAAGCGCACGATCTCAGTTTGTATTTCCAATGTTAGGTTTGTTTACGATACACTTTATTCCAGTATAAACTGGAGGTACCTCCCACATTGACGACGTAGAAAGGATTTGCTTATTGGTAGAAACGATTGTAAGCTACCGTGTCACTAAATACTCAGTGGATTATTTGCATACTGCTTTTCAATCTAGCTTTTATATGAACTCAGTTTTAAGTAGTACGAAGAAAGTAATACACTTTATATATTGTCTAGATAGCAAAAGTTATATTCTGATTATAAAAATAAATATTTGTTATAGAAGAAAAACAATCATTTCAATCACCTGATTCATTCTCATGTGACAGGAAAAAAATCCTAGAGCGAATGCATAAGGCGAGAGGTCTCATAAGTGCCCAGACATAAAGGCTGAAACACGTACTAAAACTTTTCCTAAGTAAATAAGAAATATAATTAAGTCTATTTATATATTCCTTTATATAAATATTACGATTATAATCAAATTAAAAATTTTGTATCAAAAAAGTTGTTGTCTAAAGTTTTTTTTAGAATCATCTTCTTAAAATAGTTAAATCATTGGGCTAAATACATGTAAACAAAATTGAAAATATATGAGAATATTTAAAGCAAAAATACAAATATAATAGTATTAGAGAATAAATTGTGAAATTATTGTTTGGAAAATTAACTAAAATACAGAAGTATAATAAAGGGTTAAAAAAGGGCTGTGTTAAACGTTGTAGGTTAATGAAATCAACAAACATCCTGCAGAGCTGTAGGTAAATATTTGGGAGCAAATATTGCGGTTTACAAAATGATGCATTTCCCTATTTTACATTAAAAGATATTTTCATTAGAATGTAGGAAGCGTCAAAGCGAGTATTGCTATGACTGAAATATTTTAACAAAATTGTATGGGTATTTAGGGTATTTATATTCAACTGCTTAATGGACATGCTAATATAGTACTATGAGCCTCAGAATAATGTTTTGTAATACGTTTTTTTAAACCATTCAAGGTGAGAAACTTTCTTGTTAATAATAACTTACTGCACGGAGAAAATAAAATACAAATAACGTAATATAGTAATGACAATACGAGTTTTATTATGAAAAAAAAAAACACAATTCAAATATTACCTAAATAATTTAATTATAACTCTTATAAAAAAAGTAAATATTTTACAATAGATGACAAAACAAACAATAAAATATTATTTTTTGGTTCACGTTGAGTTATATTTTTATTTTTATAAAATTGGTCATCTCTTGATTTTTAATAATAATTTTTTGTATTTTCTCGATTATCCTAAAGGGCTAGGTAACCGACATGTTTACCGTTCAGTTCCTTTATTACCGTAATGGATCAATAAATTTTTTTTAATGTAAATTTGATGTCTTCGGAAATAATAAAGTAGCCTTCTATAACTAAAATGATGAGTTATCTCAGTTAAATGTGCTATTTTGTTTCACAATTGTTTTCACTTGATAATTATCAGGCAAAAAGGTTTTGCAAACAAAAGCAAAATAAATAAGAGGACCAATCCATACACTAAGATGTGTTCAAGAAACTTTGTATATAGGTTTCATTAACCGATTGAATAGTCAAATTAAACCTCATTCGCAGCTACCTCACACTATTACATTATTTTTAGGGTTTTAGGTAACTTTATAAATCAACATAGAAAATATTAGGGTTTCGAGCATTAAAACGGGAAGAAGACTACATATAATATGTATATATATATATATACATGTAGTCTATATTATATTATAATAATATTATATTATAATAATGTATAATATATATATATATATATATATATATATATATATATATATATATATATATACATTATTTTATGGATATAAAATAATAAATATTCTTGTATTTGAATATATATATTAAAACAACACAGGTTATTCAAATACAAGAATATTTATTATTTTATATCCAAAGCTTTTCGTTGACAAACAGTACCAACATCATCAGGAATGAAAATTACAATAATGTAAGCTATAGGCCTAAAACATATGTTTTAGGCCTATAGCTTACATTATTGTAATTTTCATTCCTGATGATGTTGATACTGTTTGCCAACGAAAAGCTTTGGATATAAAATAATAAATATTCTTGTATTTGAATAACCTGTGTTGTTTTAAATTAACGTAATTTATATATATATATATATATATATATATATATATATATATATATATACATATACATACAAGTATATATGTATATATATATATAAAACTCTGCTTGATTTTTCAATTTATTTTTAATGTTAAAAAAATAGTAACATAAATAACGTTATACCTAAATATCTAGAAGAAATGGTTAACTCTTACTTATTGTTTACATTAAATAATTTTACACGTGATAACAGTAATGGCTAAAATGCATTTTAAAAGAATTTTTATTGATAAATATTTTTGTTTTAAAATACATTAAAAAACTCTTTTGCACATTTTTATTTTTCTGGTTTTCCAAGGTTTAAAAAGATAAATCAAATTTTGATCCCAACCATTTGAGCGCCACTATGTAATAACGTGTGTTAATACACCTAATTTTAAAAATCATAACATGAAAATCAGAAACATCTATCGATTAAAGCTTCTTTTAGAAATAGACTACCACGGACATACTATTCAATAGTAGAATATCTGTTGTCAAACGAAGATCGTAGGTCGTCATGACAAATGCACCCACGATATAGGAATGAGATATTCCTATGAGATTCACTATAAATTAAAAATAGTACCTATAAAACTTGAGGTGGTAAGTAAATAGATAAAAAAGCTCCCATAATGCTAAAAAAATTAACATCCGTTGGCTAAACTTTAAGGAGTATGACAGCTTTAATCCCAAGCAAGGAATGACTTTGGCGTCATTTCTTATAACATTAGAAATAAAACAATACTTGTCTCTCGTTATATTTTGGCTGTCCTAGATACAAGGATTTAAAAAATATCTAATAACAAAATACCAAGAAACTTGTAAAAATATTTTTTGTATCATAAGGAAACAATTAGCAATGAAACTCAGAAAATAAGACTCCGAAATTTGAACTGAAGCTGGACTGTAAGATCCAGTTATATAAAACCAGCATAGCTGTGACGCATGAGGTACAACTATGTAACACTATTCTGCTACTACAAACCAATGAGCGTCAATTTCTAAATCTAACAAAGAAGTCATAACACGTTCCTAAGGTGTGCACCATAAAATCCTGCAACGTATTGTGCACCAAAATATTTCACCTAGGTAAAACGTAACAACTGTGAAGGAAGTGACATTGCTTTGTTAGTCTGGTTCACTTTAACCGCACTTGGTGGGTAAATAGAACCACTTTTATGTTAAGACACATGAGAACGTAGGTAATAGTTTTACTTTCTCTTACTTTCAGAAATGAATTTTATATTATTAAATTATTAGGTTCATTTATGTTTCGTAAATTGTAATAATTATGCAAATAGTTGAACTTTTCAAGACAGATAATTTCAATTAATTAAAATATTTATTTACAAATTTATTAAAGAAAAACAAACACTTTTGTCAACAATTAGAAATAACAATACGAAATAAATAAAACCATAGTAACTTCTCTTTCCTTTTTCGTTTTTGGTTTTTTGTCAGTTGTAAACAGCCTTTTGCGGATCCTACTTCGGTTAGCTTTTTTCAATCAGAGCAAGTCGCCATATTAAGTCGTGAGTAACCCTCCCTTAGGTAGTCAACACGGGTAGGCGCTGCGACTCAAACTGTAAAGTTGGCTGCTTGGACCTCCTTCAGTCTTACGCTGAGTACTCAATTCTGCATTAATGTTTTACTACAGAGGAAAATTTTTCCTTTCTGTGTTATGACACTTTCCCTAATGAATCTTTGATGCCTCCTCATCTTACTATTGCATTCATGCACAGCGCAATTAAGTTTACATTTGGAGCCTCCTAAATAGACTGTCTATCATACACATAAATGGTAAATATAAAATGCTATTTTTATAAATATTTTTTTCAGTATTTTATATATTACGTGTATATATTAACACAAATTATATTGAACTATCTAAGTTTTAAGTAACATATCCTAAGTATTCTTGAAATATAAATATGGATAAATAATAATCTTCATTTTTTTTGGTTAACAACAAAGAAAATAGATTACCGTCTCATCCAATAGACACCTACATCGAATATTGCATATTTAAGGGGTATAATAACCTAAAATGCAAACCTCTCAGGCTTTTGAACTTCTATAATTAAATAATTAGAATAATATTTCGTGCACATTTTACTATGCATCAGCTGATGATAGACAATTTTTCCTTTTATCCACAGGTTTATAAATAATGTTTAGATATGCCCGAACAATCGGTGAAAGAGCGTTTAACTAAACTAATTCATACGATTGTTTTAAAATACCAATTTGCTGCCTCATATAATGTTGTTATTAAAGTCATGTTTCAAGAAGCTAATAAAATCTTCATTTTACTTTAATTCCACAAACTGTTTACAGAATAAAATATTATAGTTTACCTAATTCAAAACCTTCTATGGAACCTCATGTAACAGCATAGCAGTTATGTTACTTTAAGATAAGAGTCAATTTATAACATAATATTCAAGTTACGTTCAATACAACATTGAAATTTTATGATAAAGTCAATCCTTAAATAATATCATCTTTACACTTGAGTCTAAATTGGTTTACTCAAGAAAATAAAGCAAAAACAATTACGGGATTGATTTTTTTAATATGTAAAATTTATAAACGCTCTTTAATGATAACTTCAAATCCTAATTAAATTAAAACTATGATTATAGAAATTCAATTTTGTAATATATATTAAATAATGCAAAGTTTATATTTCAGCCTTTTATGTTTGCAAGGAAAGCCTTTGTTAAACATTTATTATAAATACTTAATCATTTTATGGCATATTCTTTTGATGCTTATTTTAAATTGGAATTAAAATTGCAGAGGTAGATGAATCGTTCCTAGGGACACTTGCTGAGGGTCAGGTAGTGTAGTACGACACCATTACCTCACGCAGAACGGAAAAAGTTAGTGAACTTTGTATATATTTAGTGATAATTTATGACATATTAGAAGTAAAGGCTAGAAACAAATTAAAGTAATAATAAATCTTTTCACCTTGTTACGACATAAAGGATTTTAGCGAACTCAGTACCTTATATGCAAGTTGTGATTCTTATGTCAAATTTTATTATAAATCGCCATTACTAATCGAAATCCATGTAAAAGGCGGTGTTAAATAAATTGTTCTTAGAAAATGTTATAAAATAAAAGTGCATAATGTATAGAAGAAAATTTTTAATTTTCCAGTACTTCTTATAAAACCATCATTACACAAAGAATGTAATCTGTAGTGTCACTAATGTAGTTGTTATATTGATTTTGCATAAATATCATTCCTTGATCAAACTTCATAGTTTCAATTATCTATTTACGAAATTATACCTAGATAAACAGGCGCGTATCCAAGGGGGGGGCGATCGCCCCCCAACCCTCAAGAACTTTGGGTTAAAAATCGACAATATATTATTAAATTAGGACTTTCTAATAAATTAGACTTTTACTTAAGTAAATTCGTCTTTTATTGTAAATAAAAAATAAAATTTTAATTTTTAATTTGAAAATGTTCTCGGCATACCCTCGTAAACGTCTAAACGTTTTAACAACAGATAGCGCTAGTGAAGCTTAGTCTCGAACACATGATTTTCAATTCGTAATTTTGCAAGAGTAATATTCGCAGTTGACTCTGGAATTGTTCGTGTTGGAAGAATAACTACTTATATTAATTAATAAACCATTTTTATAATAATAGCTTATTATGATATTAATAATATTCTCTAGCCATAAGTGTTATCGAAACTGGAATAATTATTTATTAAAAAGTCTAATTTGCTACGAATCTTTATCACGTTACCGATTTCTAACGCAAACGTAGAAAGAACATTTTCTGTTCTATGCTTTCACATACACGCAGGCGCGCGCACACACACACATATTATATATATATATATATATATATATATATATATATATATAATGCATCGATCGCCCCCCCCCCCAAAGCAAGTGGCTGGATACGCGCCTGGATAAAGTATGAACTGTGAAAGACGCAATGAATATAGTTTCTAACAGTATTGTGAATTTCTACTACTGAATGATTGCTTATGTATAAAATATATTATTCCCTATGTGTTTCTATTAAGAAAGTACTCTCTTAGAAAAGTAATGTAACAGTTCATATTTTATTTATGATAAACATCTTCATATTAAAAACTATAATATATACGGATTAATGATAACAAAAACAATATGTGCATAAGTGAAACTCTTTCTGTAACTATAGCCTAGGCCTTAGACAATATACATAGTAAAGTAACAAATGAAAAATCTATTCATCGCTTAGCCCTAATGTTTTGAAACCCTTTATGTCTGATAATAGTTTATTTAGTCTATATAAATTAAAACTAGTTTGCTGTAAAATAATTATGTTTTCTGATTTATATACACAGCCACAAACATTTTAGTTTAGAGAAACTATTTAGAGAAAAGACACTGTGAAGTCGTTTATTTTTTGTTTACATTCAAGAACGAAATTTAAAAAATCATATGAGAAAATCTTTCCATATATTATATTTAAATACATCTTGTAGGATATAGAAACTGTTAAAATGAATCTGGGTTATATTTGGCAGGCGTATGTACAAATGAATGGTCGGGGAAAGTTAATGTAACGATACAGATCCCATAGTTCTTTGGAGATGATGGTGAAACATCTATTATTGGAGCTAAAATCATTAGTTATCCATGCGCGTTGTGTGATATTTATAAACAAAAATTTCAATTTGTCGTTATAAAAACAGATTTTATGGTTAACAATATTTTTCTATATCAATTTATTTTTAATGTGTTTCTTCTCGCATAAAAATGCATCTGTTATTCACAAAGAGTAGTAAGAGTATTAGCCAAGTCAGCTGGTCTGAGTAAGAAAGGCCGTCTGCTCTACACCAAGGTACTAAAAAATTCAATATTAATATAGCACTTTGGAAACTTTCTCCTCTTGATGTTTTAGGTCTCTATCTTTTACTTTTATCTCAAGGCGACTAATAGAATATTTTCTTCTGAATCCAAACTGTACTTAGTACACAAATTAACTGCTTTTATACGCATTCTGCCGTATGTTTCTCCACTTCGACTGTTAGAACTACTTATCATTTAGATTGTGTCAACTACTAAATCCTATTATTATAGGTAGAGATAGTATAAACTACTTAATGGTATAAGAGAGTTACCTATTACGCCCTACTGTTACATTTTAACTATAAAAACAAAGGCTTTTTTAAAATCCTGGTTTATTGTTGTAAAAAAGTATAATTTATACTACATTGACTAATTTATGCAGCGACTGTATTACTCAAGAGCAATTCTGATTTGGCTTTGTAAGAAGAAAATTACATCCATTTATTTTTCTCTTAATATTTCGTTTCCACCGATCTCTAATCAAGTTTGTTTTTTGCGTTTGATCAGTACCCGTTTGACCACTGGAAAAATCAATAATTCTAAAAAAATCATAAACCTAAGATTACACTATTTGAGGCAATGGAGAATAAACACAATGGGGAGCTTCATTCTAAGCGTCTAATCTCAATAATTAGTTATCCTGAGTAATTTCAAACACGTACACTTTTCACCATTATGTAATATCCAGGTAAGGTGTAGACAGCACTTTTCACACCATTTCAGATAATATATAAAACTTTCCGCTACTCCTGCACAGTTACTCCATTCTCTCCTTAGTCGTTCCTAATTTCATAGAACTATGATTTACCTTTTTATCGCAAAGTGAACTCCGGTATAGAGTTGAAGTTCATAAATGTTATTTAAAACATCCTATATTTGTAATCCTTCTCTTCCATTCAAAGCAGATCAATCACATTGACTAATAATCTCAAAGCTATTTAAAACCAAATAAAATACTACAATAAAGGGGCTACATTTTTGAAAGACGATACATATGTTTAATAAATGAATGTTAATATGGGATACACACATATGACCAACGAATGAATATCCAACGTGATTGAGAAAAACTACGAATGGTTACTATATATCATGATTGTAAAGTGGCCACGCAAATTCGCGTGAAATGCATACTCCGCCCTTTTAAGGATTTTTCATTGAAAACTTCACATTGAATTTTGATGCATATCAAACATTACATTGGTTTTAACTGAGTTGTTATTTCCATAAAAGCAATGTATTGGCACGAGTACTGACAGTAAAACCAGAAAACAAAAATATTTCTAATCCATGCAAATGAAAACAGTAAATCCATAATGAGCCTGTGTCGGGGCAAGTTAACCCATTCTGAAGTTACGAGTGTGGAGTTCAAAGGAATCCTGATAGGGAGTTTAAACTGTAAGCATACTCTCTCTCTCTCTCTCTCTCTCTCTTTCTGTCTGAAATATATATATATATATATATATATATATATATATATATATATATATATATAATATATATATATATAGGATACCCTATATAAGTTATGTATCTAGCTTAATTATAATTATATTACTAAAGTTTTTTACTTCAGAATTTAATTGAGTGTTTTAAAAAACAATCTCCCGTAAGAGACGATGTAACTTATATACTGTATATATATTACAAACTTTCATATTATTTACTTATTATAATAATAAGGAATATAATTAATTTCGCGGTACGAAATGAAAAAAAAAATATATTTAATATAATAACATTTTCCTCAAACAAATGCCTTCCTTATTTAATTGCTACTACGTTGGAATATCTGGTTATAAAATTACTCTTCCGTTGTTATAAACACATATAACAAATGCAAGTCTTATTATTTGTAAATAATTATTTAAATATTTGTTATAATTTTACTTCTATTATCACCAGTCAATACCATTGTTGTTGAAATGTATTCTCGTTTCTAAGAAACGATCAAATTAAGTCAAATAGGAATTTATTCTGGATTTATTGAGATTTTCTTATTTGTAGATTTAAATATATATTCCTGTTAATAATAAAATATAATGTCATTAGTTCTCTGTAACTTCATGTAGAACCTAATTAGTAAAACTGTAATAACGTAAATTGAGTAATTTTTATAATATAGTATATTAATTTTAAAAATTAAACGTGGACAAAATAATACAGAAAATAAAATTATAAATTTAAAATTAAAATAAACTTGACCTACACACAACACACACACATACTAACACACACACACACACACACACACACACACACACACACACACACACACACACACACACTCACACAAACACACACAACAACAATCACACACACGCGCGAGCTCGCGCACGCACACAAGCACTCACCACCCACACACACACGCGCGTACAAATATACCCTAAGAGAATGAGGTATATGAAAATGGATTACGTAACTCCAAAAGTTAGCAACTGTATCACTATAACGAATAAAGAAAAAGGAATTTTATTAAAGAAAATATAGTTATATAACCGAAAACATTTGGACAGCACACTTTGCAACAAAATATATAAAATATAATCCCATGGTTCTAAATTATTATAACTCCATACTAATGAATATTTAAAGAGTAATTTATAAATACACCTAAAAGCATACTCTAAACCAGATATGAACTTTAAAAAACAATATAAATATTTATAGCACCATTTTCATAATAGTAATACCTAATAAAATTATTAGATATTAAAAATGCTCGTTTACTAAGGAATATTGAGAATTTAACAGTTTTATAGATATTTTTAGACAAATATGCTGCTAAAAGGATTTTCCGAGTCACTAACTGTATCCCTAGAGGGTAAAATGTATGAAGAACATTTATAGGAATGAAGCTTTAGATTTGTTTGAAAGTTGGAATACATTTCTTTTAGTCGTGGACTAACCTATTCTAAAGCAAACATAATACAAAGTAATGTTGCAAATATTAAATGCCAATTGCTTGATTATATAGAAAGTGTTTAATAGGTACTAGAAGGTTTAACAGGTTAGTATTACAAACTAATAAAACTTATCCAGCCTTAAAGTTTCTAAAATGTTCCAATAACATCGAACAAAATATTTGTTGAAGATAGAAATGATGGAAAATACATTTTAAAAAGTAAAACATTTATAGACTATACACACAATAATTAGTATAACATTTAGTATAGTAATTGTTCAGTCTTTTACTTATAAACCACCGTAAGGCAAATCATTCCTATTATAGCATACAAGCATTGTTTTACTTTTAAAACAATATTTTGGAAATCATTAAATCGAAATTTTACTAGTTTTAGTACATCTTCTTTCTTTAGCACTACTTCCTCAACACGCAGTCATGGAAAAGTTCTTATCTTCATCGTGTCCACTCTCGACTCTTTAACCAATGTAACGACTTTTCTGATAGTTCTCTAAAAAAAACAAGTTTTTCCTTCCCTGAAATATATCTATTGTTCTTTAATTAAATTACTACTATTTTTTTAAAAAACTAACATCTAAATAATTCCTATATATAAATGGTATTTTTATAAGCTAGCGATTATACCAACATTTCAGCTTACTTTGTGAGCAGGTACAGCAAGCAATAATGAATACTGCTAACATATAATGATTTTAGTTCCTCATACGCGTTTTGATGGGAATCCCACCATCGGCATCAACTGGGACTGTATCACATATATTGTAATCTATAACTTCTTTCATAGAAACCTTTAAATTTAGAGTTAATTTAGTAGTATAGCATAATATTATAGTTTTACACAATAATGATGAAGATAACTATTTCATTGAAACCCGCATGAGAAAATTATTGATTGTGACAGTTGTTCATTAATATTTAATTTGTGTAATGATTTTCATCTATATTTTTTTTTTTTTATGTTACTGTCAAGTTTTTTTCCCTAGAGATTAGTTTCTCCTTCGTAAATTTACTATACCTCAAAAAGATACTAAACATATTACAGTACAAGTACAAATAAGAAGTATCTTGACGACTTATTATTGCCTGTAATATTTATTCATATTTAAATTCAACCTTTTAAGTTGAAACACACTGTGCTATTTCAATATAGTATTTCTGCTAGAATGAGTGATTGAATATTTAAACTTTAAACGTGTTAGATAAGTCTGGGATTTATAAATCAAATTGTAATTCTTGCAATAAAATGTATATAGGCCAAAAAAAAGACAAATATTAACTAGGTTTAAAGAACATATTAGCCAAATAAAATATCAAAGACCTGAAAAATCAAGTATTGCAGAACACATCCTAAACACTAAACATTCTTTAGAAATAAATAACCTTAAATTAGTGAAAAATGTTAAATCTAAAGGTATTCAATAGTTTTTAAATTTGTTTATACATAATTATGATAAAAATAATCTATTAAATGGTGATAAAGGGCCTATCTTGATCTCTCAATTATATTCACTAATTAGGAAATAGTTGTAGTTTCGTAAAATTAAAATATATGTATAAATGTATTTGTTTAAAATTGAAATATGTGTAACGGTAAATCTTCTCCACGAAAGTTGAGAGACCGGACGAGTTGCAGGGAGGGGAATTTACTGCAACGTGATTGGTTGGAAATGTAAAGGGGCGTGGCGACGTATTTACCAGTGTATATATTTGATGAAAAGGGTCGTTTTGATGTATTTTCATTGTAAATTACCTCTAAGGATGATTGTTATGCAATCGAAATGTACATAAGGTTTTAAATTAAAACAGAACGTTATTTGTGGTTGAGAGGTTTTATTTATTTATGTAAAATAATTAATAGTAAGAAGAAATAAAATAGTAAAGATATAAATAATATTTTTTTATAGGACATATAACTAATTCCTATGATATATTCATCATGACTAAATACAGTCAGTTATATCGCTCTCTAGTCTTCATCGTCAGTCGTATGTTAGCCACTAATTATATATATATTACTGTTAGTAAGAAATGTATAGAATCTATTTATAAAAGAAATATATAAGAAAACAAATATTATCCCTTATCTTAGAGGTTTCTTACGTTTAACTTCAATAACATAAAAAAATGAAACAAAATGTACTGATTTTTTACTGTTGATATTAGTTAATTTTGAGGGTAGGTCTGCTTCCCGAGTACAAGGGTTAAAAGCTCTTATATGTTCAGATTCAATGTATAACAATTTAAAAATCAAACTTTGGAAGAAGTTATCTTTAAAGGACACATATGTTACGGAAGAACCACCAAGGTTAAAGATTTAAAACAATAAACTTTTCATATCGATTAGCTGTTCGGTTTCTATAGTGAAATTGCCTAATAAGATACGTGTTTGCCTACTACTGAAGTATCTATCTTATTTTGAAAACATTTTCATCTTTACTCTTTCCCTTTAAAAAAATCCTAGTTTATGTAACCCTCATAAAAGGAAATTTAACAACAACTTAAATGAGGAATAATCATATAATTTCAGTCACCTAGAAACAATCACGTAAATAACGTGTTACCAACGTTAAACAAAACAAAACTAAGAAGTATATTCAAATCGCGAAAAACTGGGACAAGTATTGTATGACCTTGAATACACAGGTTTCATCAACAAATTTACTGTTCAAGACATTTTCACTCCAATGCTAGTGAGGGTCGAAAGAAAGACGGACTTGATTTGTATGTGTCAATATAAAACACATAAATAATATACATGTTTATATTTAAACATAAAATTGAAATATATTTGTTTATTGCAATTGTGACAGTAATTGCATTGGTAACGAACGCTTGTCTCCTACAAAGGAATGTTTCTCTAGGAAAAATTTTCTTAAAATTTTGGTAACATTATTTTATTTTGCCTGATATCCGCTTTACAGACTATCACCTGTTATGGCGACGGTAAATTTGGCCGTTTCAGGTTGTATATTTCTGTGACTCTAGTTAAATAATTGGAAATAATAAGTAATGCTAGGGATGAAACTGTTAGAAGAAGGTTTTAGTGCATATTGATTACCCTTACTGCTATTGTATGTTTTCTATGGACTACCAATTACAAACAGATCAGATTATGTTTAAGGAAATGGAAAAAAAACAAATAGGTTTCTCGTTTTCAAATCCGAAAAATGTTCCTCAGAAATCATGAATAGTTTACACTTCAAAATCTTTCAAAGTCTGTGTTTCTTATAAAAACGTTGACAAACATGAAAATTCTTCAATTAAAAATATTCACAATAATTGTTTTCATTATTTAAAACTACTGAATACATATTCCGTTAACAGAAATATCAAATTTATAAATTATACATGTACAAAAATAATATGTGTACATAAACATACGATAAGACTAGATACATCGAAGAAGATAAAGATATCAAATGCAAATTTGATACACTGAAGAATAGCTCAAAATTAACAACTTTATATAAAAATATTAGGTGTCGCAAAACCACCACCTGATTATGTGTTTTGATAGTTGGAAAAGTAGATATGTGTAATAATGTGTTATAATGAATAATTGAATATTTAAATAGGTATATGTTGTGAAATGATTTAAGTTATCAAACTTTGATTTAAACCTATTTTTTAGCTCAATACGTTATGAAAAAAGTATTAATTCCATTATTTTCTAAGGTTATAAATTTCGATCGATTTGATCGATAGCCATATTTAAAAAGATGTTATATCTTTTAGTATTCAATTAAATTTTTTTTGTATAGCTACCCCACTATATACTTCATTGTGTATGGTTTACAAGATTGTATACATATTTTCTTTCCTACATGTAATTTATGTTTTGAAAACTAAAGGAGGTTTTTAACACCAAACTTAAGCTGAAATAAAGAACGTTTTGAATAAAATATTAGCCATTATTTATTTACCCTAGCATTAAACATGCATCACCTTTTCCACAAATTATAGTGACTATAAGTTGTCTAACTGTTGCTACGAAGCCTATCCTACAATTTTATTTCGATAGTAGTGTTTGATGCTTTAGTATTTATTGTTTCCCTAATAATATGAGTGCTTCATTTTGTGGCAGGTTGTCATGTGATGTGGAATCCCTATGGTGTTACTACGCGTTACGTATGATTAGCTTTAGTAACTTTTTCTAGTAAGATGACACGAAACAATTTGTCTTAATTAATTTTCTATTTTATTAAATCTTAGGAATTTTGCGATGTATGTTGTTTTGTTAGTGTCATATATATATACATATATATATATATATATATATATATATATATATATATATATATATATATATATATATTTCAAAAACAAGAATACTTTTAATGCATATATTATTCAAAGATTTTCGCCGATAAAACAGTACCAGCATCTTCAGGAAAATAATTATCTAACAAAATTTAACAAATAATTAATATATGCATTAAAAGTATTCTTGTTTTTTAAATGTTATTAATTTATTAACTATAGGCTATTACAAGAAAACATATCACCATATTTAATATAAATATATATATATATATATATATATATATATATATATATATCGCAATATGTATTCTTGTGTATTAATAAAGAACTTAGTCAAAATACAAATACAAGAATTATAGCTCTTGTATTTATAACTCTAGATTTATAATTCTTGTATTTGTATTTTGACTAAGTTCTTTATATATATATATATATATATATATATATATATATATATATATATATATATAATATAAAATATTATATTATAACATTTTTTATATTTATAATATAAATAAATAAATATATATATATATGTATATATATAGAAAGAGAGAGAGAGAGAGAGAGAGAGAGAAAGAGAGAGAGAGAGAGAATGAAAACTAACGAATTTTATCTAAAACAGGAATAAAGCTCTCTTTTTGTAAAAGGAAAGTAATACTCGAAGGGTTAGTTAGAAAGAACGGAAACTCAAGCAATTTGGATTAGCCAACGATATGTTATATCTTATAATAATCATAAAAAATATATATTAGAAGAAAACGATCACTTATGTATCATCAAAATGACGACGAGGACATATTTAAACTTTAGTGGCGAAACTGATCATCTGACAAATATCGGCTACTCTAGGTACGAATATACTGGAAAAATGGATGCGCTCTCGCCGCTCATGTGTCAGATACGGCAAATTTGTAAGTGGAGCGTCGACATTTTGACGAGAATTAATTCAACTAAGGTTTACATAAAAATAAACTAAAGCTGTAAAAGTAATGCACTGTTTTTTTACAACAAATCACTTTTCATTGTGTATATTTAGGTAAGTTGATTTTTTAACAGTGTAAAACTTTCAAAAATAGTTACATATATTAAATATTTATTCATCCTATACAAATACGTAAGTAGAAACTATGCTTGAAGTTTTCTCAAATTAATATTGCAAAAAATATTAATAATACTAATCTCTTTTCAGTACCATTTAAAACTAGATACACCTAATTATAATGGGTCATGTTATAATAATGATATTTGCAACTTATGAATATTAAATATTGAATACAAACTATTACCTATAATTTACAAAATATCAGTATATTCTCATACGAAAAAATGTTAAGTTTATAAATAATAAAATTTAATTTGTTAATTTGTTACAACCGTAAAAAGTACATGTTTTTACAACCATGCGAATGACATGTTTGGCGCTTCAGAGAACCTTAAGAAAAATTTCTCTAGATAAGCATAAAGAAATAAACCTAAAATTTGATCGGAAATCGTAAATACATAGTACGTTGTTATTGACGGTCGTTATTTAGTTGGTTAAAAGCAGCGTTGATTGAGCTAGTACCATGACTGAGACTGTTATTTCTATGTAATTTTTCATGAACCTTGCTGTAAAATGTACATATTTTCTAATCATCCAATAAAATTTCTACTAGAAAATATAGACGTTTTAATAATGATTTAGGCTATAATTTTGATTTGGTGGTTAGCAATATTATATATTCCTTTATTTATTGATATAAATGAGATTTTATACATTTATTTATTTATGTTGATTAGAATAAAAAATTTAAGTATTTTAAAAATCTTTGCATTACTATGTAAAAAAAATAGGTTACTGACAAAACGCAAAAAATGGGTTTGAAACTCATATTAAGTTTTTGAAAAATTACAATCACCATTTTGTTAGGTAATATAAAACTTTAAACAATCTAAAAGTTACTCATTATTTAGTCATACAATTATTTAAAACAATGTGTTACAGACATTATATATTAGTGTCATAAAATCATATTCTACGTCATATCTGACTCAGGTATTGGACAATGTTTTTACTTTATATGAAAAGTAAATGCGTTATTGGGCTTTATATGTAATAAGTACAAAAATTGAAAACAAACACTCTGCCCCATAAGAGACGTTCTAGTAAATCTGTATACATATTACCAACAAAAGATTTATTATGGTAAAACTACATAAGGTGTATTTAAATACAATTGTAGTTGTTACATTTTGATTGCATTGTTAAAGTAAGGACTGATTGCTGTAAACGGCTACGAAAACGGTTGGATTTCCAGGTTAGGTGTATGTTACCTAGGCGACTACTCATCAGTTAATGTGGTTCAGGTAGCTCATGGTTGCTTGATTGCAACCCACCTCGACTGCAACATAGTTGATTGTTTATCAAGATTGCAATATTATAACGGCTTGCTGTCTAAGTCTAATATACTATTTCATATCAATATCTTAGCCAATGAGGTAGCTAGGAAGTATCGCTATATAATGGCCAAACTGGGTTTACTAAATTGAAGATTATATATTTTATTATAAACTAGCTATTTGCATAAGAAATATAGTCAGTCCTTAAAGTAAAAGTAGGAATCAGTTCATATGGTTTTCCCATTATAACGTAAAACGTGTTGTCCTTACTCTTTTCTATTCCTTCTGAAATTTCTAGAGTGGATATTCGTGTCAAAGCAAAGATTAGAGAAATCCGTTAAGTTTTAGTTAAAAAAAATATTTAAAACTTATAAGCAACTTAAATGTTAACGGTTATAAACACAAATTTTATAGAATCGAAAAATGTCAGTATGTATATTGTCTATATATATTAAAATGCTATTTTAAAAATCTGACACTAATTCAAACAAGAAATAATAAACAAATACCCACAGCAAAAATATTGATTATAGTTGTAGCCTATCCAAATAACTAACCACTTCTTTTGATTATGAGTAAAGGCTAATCTATATGTTGTAGATGTATCTAAGTGCAGGTGTAACAAATCATCAATAAGAGATATCCCAGGGGTAATTTTGTCTCTAGTAAATTACTATTCAGTTATTTCTTCCTTGGAGCAGACGTTCAAGGCTCGTAAAATAAAGCAAGCATTTAGCCTAAATATTTGCTATCTCGATAAGACGTCAAAGAAACCAACGACAATGCGTTTTCTTCAGAAGAAGTTTTTGCAAATTTGTTTTCTCATTTTATCCTCAGCAACAAACAGATGAGAAAGCAGCTGCTTCTTTCAGGAATTGGATGTTTCCAAGTAGTTTTATCTTGAAAGTTTCATTAGTTATGGGGAAATATCTCTAATCATAGGGAATACATCTTTCTATCTATCTACCTATCTACCTAACTATCTCTCTCTCTCTCTCTCTCTCTCTCTCTATATATATATATATATATATATATATATATATATATATATATATATATATATATGTATATATATATGCACACACACCAGTATATTAACCATGATGTGGTCTTCTATTTCTGATATAAAGAATCAGTTGCACGTGGCAAGTATTTCGTCAGGTGTTCATTCTCTTCACCGACATTATGTAACCATTTTATGGTTATAACAAAAGATGTTGAGGATTCGGTATTTAAATATGCATAAGAAATAGATAATTTATTTAGCTCTAAATGTGATAGTGAAGGTGAAGGGTTTGTTGTTGGTTGCAGCTTCACTAG
This sequence comes from Prosapia bicincta, assembly GCA_036971475.1. Classification (NCBI taxonomy): domain Eukaryota; kingdom Metazoa; phylum Arthropoda; class Insecta; order Hemiptera; family Cercopidae; genus Prosapia; species Prosapia bicincta. The sequence goes on along the minus strand of JBAIZL010000001.1, from coordinate 60,383,304 downwards.
CGGGTGCTTTCTCACCATGTGTTTCTTTAAATTACTGTTAGTTGTTTTATACGATAATTTTGCCTGACAAATATCACACTTCGGGAATTCACCACCAATAAGAGAGATGTGATTCCACACCTTGCTTTGTTCTTTTTCGGAAAGCTCATTTTATTTTTAAAAAAAAACTAATACGGAATTAAGAACAAACTATAGCGTCTACGGCACACAGTACTGCTACTGTCCTAAATTCTAACACAAATTGCCCACTCACACACGACGTAAATGAGTAGATCCAGTGACAGTGAAAAGCAAATTAGTGACAGCAGCGGTAAAATATTAGTAACTTTCCAACCAATAAATACGACGTTTTTCCTCCAATCAACTCATTGTCACAGGAACTGGCATTCTCCAAATTTTGTTACTGGTACCTCCAGCGACAAATGAATATCAGTGACAAAGACACATCGAAGCGGAGAGAAACATCGAAAATCCCTAATTGAAACAGGCTTGATACAAACTCTCTCGATGGGATGATAGGGTCAGCCGAATCGTGTGATCCAGCTGTCAAAGAATGTCATCGTGACAGTCTTTGTCTCCATGTTCTCCATCGGATATGCTTTAGATCACGAAATCTGTCTTCGCACATGAGGCAATACTGATGCCCCGAGGAGTAGGGCATTACCATGATATCGATGAGAATGTCTTTGAACCGGCCCAGTTGTAGCGAAAAATTGAATAGGTTTGCGGACACGTGGCGTGATATTTTAGAACGCTGACAAGCTTCTACGAGCTTCTAAACACTTGCTTGTCGTTGTTCCCTGGCGAACTGCACCTTGCAACGGTTACCCGAAATGGTTCGATGGTGATGTTTGAGCAATCTGCAAATGTGAAGACATCGCAGTAAACTACTGTACCCATCCCTGCCTGTTTACTTTTCACTAACTGTAAGCATGATCCTGGCGGGAAGCATGCTTCAACGCGAGAAAGTTAGTCTGGTACGAAGTTTTCCTTCCCAGAAATGTGTTGCTTGTCTGTTATAAAATCGCTGATGTAGCTGAGGTGCCTAAATTGTCTTGGAGATGCCTGGTCAGGTATTTGGCGAAGTGCTTAGGTGCGTGGTTTGTGATCCGTGATTCTATTTTTGGTGTGGTCGCCGCACCTATATCATTATGATGTATTATATTTACATTTACAGTTTAACAGTAACATTTAAAATTGAAAACAAAATTGATTTGAGATTTACCATGGTTTTTATTTAAACGTTTGCCCTTCTAAGGTACATTTTCACAACTGTGAGCTGTTTGTTCACTTTAATACAGGCAAATTATTTCACTGAATATAGCCTTCTTTCTGCTTCAATATAGCTTTGGTATGATGTGGTGTTGCATACATTAGTTTGTTATGTACACTAGTTCTTTTATAGTTGCTCATAAATAAATATAAATGTCGATGATGTTGCTAATATTCTCTTAAAAGTAATTTGTCAAATATAGAAAATATTCTTGTGTTTTATTAGTTTATATGTTATAAATATATGTATGGGGAACAATTGTCTCTTATATTCATCCACATTACAAAGCTATAAATGCGCGTATCTTTATTACAAAGGCACAGGTATCCCAGTCGAAATTTGCTGCTATGGACTACTGGGAGTATGCCTGCTGTTGTGTGAGATTTACTACCACAGGGAGCTTGGGATAAATTACAGTACTTGTCGATTTATACTCTCCATTCATGTAAAACATTTTCTATACATCTTTCTACAGTAAGATGGAAACTTGAAAAAGCTTGAAAATGTATATACATGTGTTAAACTGAACTTTTTTTATTTAATAATTATTTTTATTTAATTGATTAAAAATTTTAAATTAATTTGTGAAACTCATTTCCCAGTCAATTAAAACTTTCCATCTTTTCGCATATTTTGAAGCTTTTGTTGACCATTTTATTCTTTTATATAACTAATTACCCTTTTCACTTTCTATTTTACATAAAGCAAACTAGTAGTTAAATAAAATTATGGACTTGATTGTTACAGTCGATTAAACTTGAATGTCTTTCTAACTGAATAACGGCTATACATAATTCTAATTTAAGAAAATGTTAAAATTTTGATTAAACATTCAGAATCATTTAAGCCTATCTTTATGAGTATCAAGACTTGGTGCATAGACATTTTGTTTGCTTAGGAGATAAAGTTGGTTTTATTTGTGTTATTTTATATTTGTAAATTTCGTTTTAGTGTGTTGGTATTTAGCCCTGCTTTGTAGATGGATTCAACCCTGTAAACTTCTAGATTATGGTCGAGGTCTTTGTTATTGTGACATTTATATTATGCGGTTGGCAGACGAAGAGTTAGTGTTGCGTTAAGATAGCATAAATGTTGCTCAAATCTTTGTTGAAAGCTGTGACATCTTTAGCAAATTTAAAACAATTTTTAAACTGTAATTGTTATTGTATTAGTATATGCCTGGTATCTGGAGTATAAACCTTTTTGTTTTCTTGTTTTTGTGTTTAATTTAAAATTTTGTGTTATTTTTAAATTCATGTATTCATTTCTTTTTGATTTTTCAGCAATTGTTTTGAGTTTTTTTCTATGCATGTAAGTGAGGCAAATTCACTTCTGCTGATATGTTTATGTTTCTACTTTTTGCAAACTTTTGCAATTATTTTATTAGTATAACCATATCTGTGTGTGGTATGTATTTATGTCTTTATTTCTATGTCAGTGTATTATTTTTACAGAGGCAGTTCGTTAGTTCTGTGAAACATGAATCAAAAGGCAACATGACTTTGTAAAAGTAAGTGGTTTGAACTTTCTCGCACACGTAAAAGTTATTTTTTTTAAAAAGACCCCTGCTATTCTGAGAACGAAATATTTTAATTATCGTTCAGTTTCGAGTTATAATGTGAAGTGGAACTATCTGAAGTAACGCAGAATAAAGTTGCTATCTCCTGGTTAAATGTAATTTAATTTATGAATTTACTAACCACAACACTGTAGCTTTTAACAATAATGGATTGTTGTTAGTAAATAATTAAATATAGAGTAAACGCCGAAAATAATGAAATTAAGTAATTTTACTACATTTTAACTTTACCCTAACTGATTATCTAGGTACAATTTGGATCTTCAAAGGTTTGTAACTGTTTTTAAGGTCTATATTTCCTTAAATCATTGAACCACTAAAGAGATATAGACTATAGAGTTGTATAAAGTTTTTCTTGGTATAAAACGTGTGTAACCAACATATACTTAGTCGTATTACAAGGCGTATCATGTAATAATAAGAATAACTCACTCCGGCAGTGTGTAACTAGCATCTGTTAACCCTAGGGTATTTGTCCGTCCTAGATTTACAACTTCCCAACTGGCATCTGTACTAGAATTACAAACTAACTTTCCGTCCTGGTTATCTGCTTCAGTGTAAAGTATTATTACGAACATTTGTCACGCTATCTATAAGAAATAACTGGAACTAGAAACGAGCAAAGCAAATGGTTTTACATTTCTTTAAAATAAGAAATGATCTATAAGTAGGATACGTATGCCTTACTTCTAAATCAACGCGTTAAACATATATATATATATATATATATATATATATATATATATATATATATATATATATATATATATATATATATATATATATATATATATATAAGTGTGTGTGTGTGTGTTTCGTTTGTTACGTGACAATATTGCAACAAAATAACAAAATATATATCTTATTTGTATATAAGACTATAACAAGAAACAAAAAAGATGTTTAATTTTACTGCCTTAAATTGAATATCAACAGTTGGAGTGTCAATTGTCGATAAACACAAATAAGAGAATCATTGATCGAATAAAGGATGCTAGAGAATGAAGTGAAGACGGAAATGTAAAGGTGAAGGAATTGAATTTGCCGTAACCATAGCAACAGTGCGACTTACGTTTATAAAAACTTATTTGATTTGCACAGTATTCTAGCAACTCTGAACTTGTCTGACGTAATTTGCTTTTAGTGCTAATAGAGTTCAAAAGTTATTAATATAATACACATATGTTTTTATCTATTTTACTTACTACCACCCTCGAAGAACTAATCTTGTTAAATTCCTGACCAATTATGATGCAAACATTCCACTCCAAAATCTATAAAAACACGCTAATCACCATTTCAGAGACATTTTTTTTTAATCTGGAATTTTTACTAAAATTTAACACTAACCCCCCTACAAAGCCACCTGCTATCATTACCGGTCGAATCTGATATTAAGATTGAACTAAGCACCCTCAAAACCCCCATAGAATTTTGAGCTTTTTTTTGGTGTCTTGGATTTTCTACTACAATCCTCCTCTCTACATCCCTAACCAATAATTAACACAGGGTTTCTCCTAACACCCTAAATAACTGCCGGGTGACCATTTCCGGGGAGGGGTTTTAGAGTCAGGCATGTTTCACCCCAATTCACCTTCTTGGAAATCCCTCAGAACCATCGCTGAGCATGCTAGGTTAATCCGAATGCTATGGTTGGAATCAGTACCCTCAATACGACCAAATAATCTATTACGACTTTCTAACCACTTGTAGAAAACCTAAAATATTAACTCTTTTTTAAATGAATTTTACACATCCATATTTATTTACAGTATCTATTAATCTGCCCTATATCAGCCCTTTTTTATGATTAAAATCTCTTAACCTTACAAAAACTAACACTTTACTATATGCAACCCCTATAGGTTTTAGGCACCAACTACCACTGAAAATCTATGAAATTGAAAGAAATAGATTTGCACAAAAGGTTTTTTAAAAAATAATTAAGTTTCTATAGCAAAAAAAGTGAGAACAAACCCACTTGCAGTGTAATTGTGTTATCCATCGCCTAAACCAAAATTCAGAAATGAGTACCAAGAGTTCTGGCCTCGAAACCAATACCTACCAATTATCCTCGAGGTTGTAAGGTAGTACAAAGTGGATGAGCGTGGGTTCAGTCTTCAGTGTAAAAAAACAGGTTTTCTAGAAAAAATATGAAGAAATATAACTGAGTGGGGTGACTTTAATACTCTTGTTAACAAAATGGGAAGCGAACATTGACAAACTGACATTGTTGCACCTGTCTCAACAATTTTATGTACTATAGAGAGGCTTTCCTTTATTGATATTCTTCATAATAAAACAGTTTATTACCTTTGAAGGTGTAATAACTTTTACTTTCCTATTCCTTAAAACAAACCTTCAGATGAGATGTAATTAGATCTATGAATCTATCTGAGAATATTTTATGATTACTTTTGGTGATAAAATATCACATCTGAAATATTCCAGATTTAAAAGGTATTCTTTATATAAGGTATCCGATAATGTATACAACTTATATAAGGGCTAAGATGAAAATATGTAGACTATACATACCAAGAAAATGTAGGCTGTCGTATAGGAAAGGTGAGGTACCTATTTATAAACTAATGATGAAAAACTTTGCTAATACCGTTTTTTCTGTCATCGTTTTAGGTAGTTTGTCAAAGCTGCGTAAATGCAAATCCAACGCATTCTAGGGATTTCTAAGTAGTTTAGTATTTCACTTCTCTTCGATATTACTTATCTTCATATAATCTGAACTCATTTATAGCCCTTTAGTAAAAAGTCTAGAAATCGGCCTAATGTTGTCTTAGACAACTGTCTAAGATTTCTTGAAATCCTGTTTATAAGTTTTAGTATTTTTAATTCTTCATAAAATTGTCCATACACAATTATATTTATTATTCATGTAACACTTGTAACAATTCATGTAGTAATTCATGTAACAATTGTCTTAAATAACTATATGTTCCAGTTGTTGCGTTTAGCATTTGTGTTACTTGTGAAAGTATGTAAGATGGGACAGTTAACAATAAACATTTCCAAAAAATTCCAAGACAAAGCTTTGATTTGATGACTACATTATGAATAAATCTTTTATTTTACTGGTTGGGGTATTCCTATCTTGAAAGAATTATAGAGCAATGAGTTTATCGTGTTTCAGCAGTTTTTCATATCCTTAAAACTCATATTATTGCGCTTTAGCATATATTCCATTCGTTTTATCCTAATAATTTACAGTAAAATTGCACTGAAAATCTATGATCTATATATGATCTATATGAAGACATGAAAAAACATCAGGACCTTCCTACATGTAAAATTAACACATAAGTTTACATAAATATAGACGCCGATATACTTTGTTAAAGAGTTGCTGCCAGTAAAAGACTTCATTCAGAATTCAGTTCCTTAACTGAATGAGGTCATTAAAAAAAATGTTAACCTGGTTTTTAGATTGATATTGAGGGTTTCTTATATTATCTTATTTGAAAAATAAATAATCTAGATTATAAAATTGTAACTTTTTCACTTCTTGAATAAATGAATGTTTTCTATAAAAAAAAATGAGTCAAAATAAAAATCTGAATTAAAACAACAGTTATTTTAGGTCTTATTTTTTTTGGATTTTTAAGAAGTAGATAAACAGATTTCCAAAAACGTTTACAAAGAAAACTTATAGAAAATTTCATTACGAAAGTAAAGTGTAAATAAAGTATACAGAAAGTATACAGAAAGTGAAAAAAAAATAAAATGAACTTTTACTGACTTTAAGACTATAAAATTAATGAACGTTACAGGTGAATCATTATCATATCTCACATTTACTTTACATGTGGCAATACGAGTGTATAGATGTATTGTTTCATCTCAGCATGAATGCCACTCTTTTTATCCTACTATTTGCAGTAAAATTTCCACTTTAGAAACCATTTATTGGGAGGTTTTATTAAGAGTTACTCAAATGACTAATTCAAAATGGAGTTCGAGAAAAACCTGTATTCCATTGCACAAATACGTCTGATGTGTAAATGATATTCTTTTAATATTGTTACTAAAGTGTATAAAGAAATATAGAGGATGTTCAAATAAGACCAAGTGAAGATAGATCTAACTTCATAGTCACTTATACCGATAATACGAGACGAGAGGTTCAGCTAGAAAACGTCAAGGGTAATGCAGGCGTATTCACAAGCCACTGCAAGAGTCAGTGATACTGTCAGATTTTGACATGACTAAACTCACTCCCATCTTAAATTTCGCTTTTAAAAATTCTACTGACAATATTTCTTACACTTTAAGTGTATGGTATGATATGAATATATATTTAAACCATATGTGTACTAGTGAAAGAAAAACATGTAAATCTTAAATATCATTTGAAACCATGGTAAAATATTATAACAAACATTAAAATATTAATAACTTTAGTAGTTAATGTCGGCACTTGAGCGCAAACTACCCCTAACTGGCCTGTACGTCACCGGTGAGTATAGGGGGAGTTTTCGGATGATGGAGTCGGCCTTGATCGTAGACTTTAGGGTGGGTTTGACTACGTATAGAGGGGTAGGGGGTAGTTTTTTGGAAAAAAATATATTCTAACACACTAACCTAAGGCCGGTAAATTGCATCTAACCTAACCTACCTATAGGTGAAGGGGTGTCCTCAGCTACGTTCAGGACCCTCCCCGGGGGTAGCTCCGATGGGGGAATCGGGGTTGGGGGTAGTTTTCAAAAAAATTTGGAAAATGTGTCTTGAGTGATAGGGTGAGTTTAGAGTGCATTATCGCTATGGTTGGGGGTGGTTTCACCAAGGGGTAGTTTTTAAATAATATATGAAATTGCCAAAAATCGATCGGTTGGATAAAATGACTGTATGTGGTATGTCTAGATTCCATTTTGGCAAGCTGTGGGGGCGGGCTCACCAGGGGTGGTTTTCAGATTGCCAAATCATGATCGGGGTCCTAGGTAAACGTCACCCTGGACTCGTGCTAGAGGTAAAGCCGCCTAGAAGCCTGACCTTAGGTAAAGCCACCTTTGGAGCATGGCCTCAGGTAAAGCTACCTTGTAGTCGGGTCTTAGGTAAAGTCATACTGGAGTCGAGCTAGAGGTAAAGCCACCCAGGAGCTAGGCCTTAGGTAAAGCTACCACGGAGCTGGGCCTCAGGTAAAGCCACTCTGGAGAAAGGCCTTAGGTAAAACCATCCCGAAGTCAGGCCTAAGGTAAAGCCTCTTTGGAGTCAACCTTTATAGAAAGCTACCCAAGAGTCGGGCCTTAGGTTCAGGATGGTTGCTGTATCTATTTTAGCCTCTCGACTAAGACAAATACCTCCATCTAATCTTAGGTAAATCTACCTTGGAGTCAGACCATAGGTAAAGTCACCCTGGAGTCGTGCTTGAGGTAAAGCCATCTAGGAGCACGGTCTCAGGTAAAGCTACCATGGAGTTAGACCTTAGGTAAAGCTAACACGGAGCAAGGCCTCAGGTAAAAGCCATCCTGAAGATAGCACATAGGTAAAGTAACCCTGGAATCTGGCATTAAGTGGGGGTGGTTATCAAATAATATATGAAATTGCCAAAAAAAAGGATCGGTTAGATCAAATGACCAACGTTCCAACTAAACGCTAAGTTTAACCGACCAACAAAGCCTTATCGTTTGAGGGAATACGTTTGGCCTACATAGTTGTAGATAACCGGTGACTGTGTGCTAGACATGTGCAAACCTGCAGAGATAACACATTATCTTGGAGGTAGAGCCACCCAAACCTCAGGTATAGCATCCCTGCAGCGTGGACTTAGGTAAAGCCAACCCAAAGCCGGCCCTTAAGTAAAGCCACCTGGAGAAAGGCCATAGGTAAAGCCTCTGTGGAGCTAGACTTTAGGTGAAGCAGTCAGCCCTTAAGTAAAGCTACCCAAGAGTCGGGCCTTAGGTTCAGTTATGTTGCTATATCAATTACAGCCTCTCGACCAAGACAAATACCTCCAACAATTCTTAGGTAAAGCTACCATAGAGTCGGGTGTTAGGTAAGGTCACCCTGAAGTCGTGCCTGAGGCAAAGCCACCTAGGAGCCAGGCCTTAGGTAAAGCTACCTTGTAGTCGGGTCTTAGGTAAAGTCATACCGGAGTCGAGCCTGAGGTAAAGCCACCCAGGAGCTAGGCCTTAGGTATAGCCTCCATGTAGTATGGACTTAGATAAAGCCATCCCTAAGCCAGCCCTTAGTTAGAGCCACCTTGGAGAAAGGTCCTGAGGTAAATTCACACTAGAGTTAGGCTTTAAGTGGGGGGTAGTTTTTAATTATATATGAAAGCATCAAAAAATGATAGGTTAGATCAAATGACCAAGGTTTCAACTAAACAACAGTGATAACTGTATTACGCTAAGTTTAACCGATCAATTTACACTCATTTCAATCCACCAACATTTACATTGAGTTCAAATAGACAACAAGCTGTGCTGGGAATCGACCTATCATATTGCATTACCCCAGCTATGCATCGGATAATATATGTTGGTCATTAGCCAGCCTATGCAATGGATGTGTTAACCACTAGTCAAGCTACACATCGGATAATATGTGATAACCTTGCATCAAATACTATGTGTTAGGCCATAGTCAAGCTACTTATCGGATACTGTATGTTAACCCTTCGTCAAGCTGTGCATCGGATACTATGTGTTATGATTAGCCGGACCATGCATCAGATACTATGTGTTAACTTGTAGTCAGGCTACTGCGTGATATCCATTAGCTAAACTATGCATTGGATATAATGTGTTATAATTTGTTGGCCCTTGTCGGCTTAGCATAATATCTATGCAGGCTTACACACATATTTGTTTAACACATTATGTATTCTATTATGTATGTAGGCTTAACAAGGTATATACGCCTATGAAGGATAGCATGCATGTTGGCTTAGCATAGTATTTATGTAAGTTTACACGCAGATTTGTTTAACACACTATATAAAGCTATCATGGCTTAACATAGTATAGAAGCCTATGTAAAGTAGCATGCATGTTGGCTTAGCATAGTATTTATGTAGGTTTACACACATATGTGTTTAGCACAGTATGTAGGCTTAGCATATTATTTATGTAGGTTTACACGCATACTTGTTTAACACACTATATAGGCTATCATTAATCCTGGCTTAACATATTATATAGTCCTATGTGGGTAACGGAGATATTGGCTTAATACAGGATGTATAGTCTATAGGTTAACCTGCATATTGGTTTAACACAGTATATAGCGCTATATAGAGTATATTGCAGGCTGGCTTACCATAGTATATAAGCCTATATAGGTTAACATGAATGTTGGCTTAGCACTGTATATAGGTTGCGTGATTTTTTTCAAATATATTGTAGTATTTGTTGACCAACATCTACGTGGGCGTGATAGGTTATGCATTGGTAGCTGCCTTTACATATGGTGGTATGCATTGGTAGCTATACCATATAGTACTTCCCATATTATACGGTTGCCTGCCTGATGCTCTACCTGATACACGAGGTGTAAATGTGTGTCAGACTCACATCATAAAGGTTTTGGCCAGTGGTTTACCGACATAGTAGGCCCATGTAGGGATTCATGTATGTCGGCTTAGCATAGTATGTATGTAGGCTTACACACATGTTGGTTTAACACAGTATATGGGCTATCATAGTTGGTTTAACTAGGTATATAAGCCTGCACGTCTTACAGCGACCGTATGCGTTGTGTTACGTAGGCCTACCGAGCCCCTGCAATATGATAGGTCGATTCCCCGCACAGCTTGTTGTCTATTTGAACTCAATGTAAATGTTGGTGGATTGAAATGAGTGTAAATTGATCGGTTAAACTTAGCGTAATACAGTTATCACTGTTGTTTAGTTGAAACCTTGGTCATTTGATCTAACCTATCATTTTTTGATGCTTTCATATATAATTAAAAACTACCCCTCACTTAAAGCCTGACTCTAGTGTGAATTTACCTCAGGACCTTTCTCCAAGGTGGCTCTAACTAAGGGCTGGCTTAGGGATGGCTTTATCTAAGTCCATACTACATGGAGGCTATACCTAAGGCCTAGCTCCTGGGTGGCTTTACCTCAGGCTCGACTCCGGTATGACTTTACCTAAGACCCGACTACAAGGTAGCTTTACCTAAGGCCTGGCTCCTAGGTGGCTTTGCCTCAGGCACGACTCCAGGGTGACTTTACCTAACACCCGACTCTATGGTAGCTTTACCTAAGAATTGTTGGAGGTATTTGTCTTGGTCGAGAGGCTGTAATTGATATAGCAACATACCTGAACCTAATTCCCGACTCTTGGGTAGCTTTACTTAAGGGCTGACTGCTTCACCTAACGTCTAGCTCCAAAGAGGCTTTACCTATGGCCTTTCTCCAGGTGGCTTTACTTAAGGGCTGGCTTTGGGTTGGCTTTACCTAAGTCCACGCTGCAGGGATGCTATACCTGAGGTTTGGGTAGCTCTACCTCCAAGATAATGTGTTATCTCTGCAGGTTTGCACATGTCTAGCACACAGTCACCGGTTATCTACAACTATGTAGGCCAAACGTATTCCCTCAAACGATAAGGCTTTGTTGGTCGGTTAAACTTAGCGTTTAGTTGGAACGTTGGTCATTTGATCTAACCGATCATTTTTTTTTGGCAATTTCATATATTATTTGATAACCACCCCCACTTAATGCCAGATTCCAGGGTAACTTTACCTATGGGCTATCTTCAGGATGGCTTTACCTGAAGCCTTGTTAGCTTTACCTAAGGTCTAACTCCATGGTAGCTTTACCTGAGACCATGCTCCTAGGTGGCTTTACCTCAAGCATGACTCCAGGGTGACTTTACCTATGGTCTGACTCCAAGGTAGATTTACCTAAGATTAGATGGAGGTATTTGTCTTAGTCGAGAGGCTGAAATAGATATAGCAACCATCCTGAACCTAAGGCCCGACTCTTGGGTAGCTTTCTTTAAAGGTTGACTCCAAAGAGTCTTTACCTAAGGCCTGACTCCATGGTAGCTTTACCTAAGGCCTGACTTCGGGATGGTTTTACCTAAGGCCTTTCTCCAGAGTGGCTTTACCTGAGGCCCAGCTCCGGGGTAGCTTTACCTAAGGCCTAGGTCCTGGGTGGCTTTACCTCAGGCTCGACTCCAGTATGACTTTACCTAAAACCCGACTACAAGGTAGCTTTACCTG
>JBAIZL010000001.1:60293770-60366270 GCA_036971475.1 Prosapia bicincta | reverse complement strand
GATAGAGGAGTAACACCTCTCTAAAATCCTTGGTTTAGCTGGCCCGGCTGATAGTACCTCGTGAGGGCTCCTTGTACAGGGTTACAGTACTAGGGGAAGGCACCCCGAAAACAAACCAAAGATGGAAGTTGTAGATGAAACCAAACCTACGGTGCAGGGGGTCGGATCCCCAGTACCGGCGACCGTCGGGAGTGAGCAAGCAGGCTCCGGGTCGTCGTCAGCCAGCGCCTGCAAGAAACATACCTCGGGGATGGAACACTTGGTCCCCGTGGATGAAAATGTGACAAGTGGGGGGGAAAGAGATCCTTTCTCTAGGAGCTCCAGGGTTCAGAGGACACCACCGTCAGCTCCCAAACCACCTGAAATTAAGAGAAGCGACCCAAAGATTTGCAGGGAAAAAAGTGATGCCTCTCCATTGGTTACGCAAGGGAGAAAAAATGGAAGTGCGGGTACTGGAACACCGGGTAACGCAATAGCAGAAAGCTCTCAGCAGATATCTCCTCAAGAGAAGCAGCTGCAAAAAATTGCCCGAGAGGAAGCAGAGCACTTCAAAAAATGCCGAGCCGTACTAAGCAAAATGAAGGCTGCTTTAGGCAGACAAAAAAACGTCAGCATTGACATTAAATCTGGAATTATGGAGCTCGAAGATCTAGTAGACGGGCTAAGCTACTTAAAGAGATCACGGGAGAGGGCTGAATTCTTCCTAAAAGAAGAAGAGGCACAAAATGCTAATTCTCCACACACAGGGGAAGGAAAGAAAAGAGTGGCTTCGAGTCCCCTTCAACAGGGCCTAGGGAAAAAACACAGAGAAAGAGTAAGACAAGAAGATGCCCCTCGAGAGTAGATGGCACAAGGCCTAAGAACTCTACAGAGTCCACGCCCATCACAAGGGCTACTAATGAGAATCCTTCTTCTCATAAGGAGAATGAGAATGGCGGCCAGTGGACGGTAGTTCAAACCCGCAAACACATTGCAGCTAGAAGGCAGAATCAGTTGGAACTGGACATGGAATCCAATCTAATGACTCCAGGTCAAATAAGAAGGAAGAAAGTAAGAAATAAACCACGCTCAGAGGCAGTACTTATTAAGCCTGTCAGTGGGAAATCTTTTGCAGATGTTTTGCGCGTCTTCCACGACAAGGTAAAGCCTGAGGACTTAAATGCGGGCATAAAATCCATAAGGAAAACGAGAGCAGGGGATGTCCTCTTTGAGATGTCTAGCAGGGCGGAAAATATCGATGAATTCAACAAAACTATAACAGATGCAATTGGGGAAGTAGGGAATATACAACACCTAGTCCCGAAGGTAACAATAGAGATTAGAGACCTAGACTTAATGACAGAAGAGAAGGACGTAAAGGAAGCCCTCGCTCGTAATTTACTAAATAGCAATGACGAACGCAAGATTTACGTAACAGCAGCAAATGATAGAGGGCAGAAGATGGCTATTGTTGTTTTAAGCGAGGCAGAATCAGGCATTCTTTTAAAGAATAATAGGATTAAAATTGGCTATGTCAGCTGTAGAATCAGGTTGAGGATTGAGGTAACACGTTGCTGGAAGTGTCTCGGCTATGGGCATAAGACTGGAAAATGCAACGGACCTGATAGGCAAGGTTTATGTTTTAAATGTGGCAACAGCGAACATCAGGTCAAAGACTGTTAGCAGGAACCTTATTGCATGCTGTGCGCGGATATGAATTTGGATGTGGACAAGACAAAACACGTCTCCGGATCTGGGAAATGTATAGTGTTTCGCCAAGCGTTGGAAGCCGAAAAACTAAAAAAGAATGGCTAGACGGATTATCCAAGGAAATCTGGGCAGAGGGAGACTGGCTAATGATCTTCTTTCGCAACTTCGATTGGAACATAAGGCTGACATTATAATAATAAGTGAGCAGTATAAGGACTTGGCATCACCTACGTGGTTTTCGGACAGCTTGGGAACCGCAGCTATTTGGATACCTGAAGGGAATCTTGCCATTGATAGTCATGGCTCTGGTAACGGCTATGTATGGGTTAAAAGCAACAATGTTACATACGTCAGCGTGTACCTAACTCCCAATGAGTCCATCGGAGACTTCCGCCAAAAGATGGACCAGCTAGAGGACGGACTACAGGCAATAGAAGGTAACATCATTGTTGGAGGAGATTTCAACGCGAGGGCTACAGAATGGGGGGCAGATATAACTAACTCTATAGGCAAATGCGTGACCGAAATGGCATCAAGACTGGGACTCGTCATCCTTAACACAGGTAACACGGTTACCTTCCGGCGACCAGGATATAGAGGTAGTATTATCGATATTACCTTAGCTTCAGAGACTTTAGTCCCTAGAATTCAGGACTGGGTAGTTATGGAGGACTACACGGCGAGCTATCACCAGTACATCTCAATCAGCATCAACCCTGAGAAATCAAAGAGACGGCTGAAAACACTGAGAAGAAGCAGGTGGAATGTCGCCCGTATGGACCAGGACAGATTCTCGGAGGTCCTGCAGGGTTCCCAATTGGATGCCATGGAAATGGGTCAAACAACGAAAAGGCACAGGCACGCTGAAGCTGTAGTAGACACAACAATGAACATCATTCAAAGAGCCTGCAAGGTGGCTATCCCACAAAAGCGATTCCCTACAGGAAATAGAAATCCAGTATATTGGTGGACTGAGGAGATAGCTATATTAAGGAGAAAGTGTCTTAGAACGAGACGCTTAGCTCAACGGGCAAGGCGAAGGGGACAGGGTGTGGCCTATGAAGAGACACTGGAATGCAAGACGGCAAAGAGTGAACTCCGTAGAGCAATTAGAGAGAGCCAAAGGCGATGCTGGGAGGACCTTCGGGAAGATCTAAATAGCGACCCCTGGGGCCTGGGATATAAGCTTGTAATGAAAAAGCTAAATTCATTCACTCCAGGAGGACCTTTGAATGCGGCACAGATGAAAACTATAGTAGATGGTTTGTTCCCTTCTCACCCTGTCGGTCAGATTTTAAAGAGGAAAACCGGAGGGAAAGATTTCCCGCTCTTCACAGAGAAAGAACTATGGACAGCAGCCAACTCCCTCCAAAATAACAAGGCTCCGGGACCGGATGGAATCCCTTCGGAGGTCCTTAAAACCGTAGTGAGAACTCACCCGCACGTATTACTCAACATGTACAACCACTGCCTGAAAACTGGTGTATTTAGTGCCCGTTGGAAGGTAGCAAGATTGGTCCTGATTAACAAAGGCAAGGGGAACTTAGATTCTCCGTCTTCATACAGACCGCTGTGCATGTTGGATGCGGCTGGAAAATTGCTAGAAAAACGTATTAGGCCACGGCTGCTTTCGGCCTTCCGCGATGCAGGGGATCTTTCTGAGAGACAGTTTGGCTTTAGGAAGGGCAAGTCAACTATTGATGCTATTAGAACCGTAGTTGATGCTGCTAAAATAGTCGAGGTAGGTAACCACTTTTCAAGACCTGTGTGCCTTCTGGTTACCCTAGACTTACGTAATGCCTTCAACACAGCGAGATGGAAAGACATACTGTATGCCCTGGAGAAGACATTCGCTCTGCCTGAGTACCTCCTACGGATAGTACGAGACTACCTTAACAACCGGTATCTGATATACGAGACTTCAGATGGACCTAGAAGGAAGAGAGTAACAGCAGGAGCAGCTCAAGGCTCCATTCTTGGCCCGGACCTCTGGAATGCAAATTACGACAGCATATTGCGTATAACAATGCCAGATGGAACTTTCCTGGTGGGATACGCAGACGACATTGCTGCGATCATTATAGCGAGAAACCAAGAGCTCGCCCAATTGCGACTGGCCCAAGTAATGCGTCGTGTTAACAGCTGGATGATGGAGCATGGTCTACGCTTGGCTTTGGAAAAAACTGAGATTCTTCTGATATCCAAGAGACACCTTACTCCTAGCCCTGAGATGCTTGTGGGAGAGGGAAAAATAGCGGTTAAAAATGCCATTAGGTACTTAGGTATCATGATTGATAGGAAGCTGAGCTTTCAAAATCATGTTAAATGCGCAGCTGAGAAAGCGATCAGAGTCACAACAGCTATGAGTAGGCTTCTGGCTAATGTTAGGGGCCCTACACAGAGCAGACGCCGTCTTCTGATATCCGTGGCGCAATCTATAATGCTGTACGGAGCGGAAATTTGGGCAGGTGCCCTCAAAACCGAGAGGAATAGAAGATGGATGGCCTCAGTGCAGAGAAAAGGGGCACTAAGAGTGGCGTGTTCTTATCGAACGGTCTCGGAATCGGCCGCTCTAGTAGTGGCGGGAATAATTCCTATTGATCTGCTGGCACTAGAAAAGAAGACCATTGCGGAGCGACGAAAAAATACGGACGATAGGGATAACCAAAAGGAAGCGAGAAGAACGACGATGACCAAGTGGCAGGAAAGATGGTCTGCAGACCCCACAGGAAGATGGACAGCCAGACTAATCAAAAACCTATCCAGTTGGACTAACAGGCAGCATGGAGAGGTAAACTTCTACACTACACAGTTCTTGACAGGACACGGTTGCTTTCGGGCCTATTTATATAAAATGGGAAATTTGAACAATCCAAATTGCTCCCATTGTGGGGAAGGGTCACCCGATAACCCCGAACACACCTTCTTTGTGTGCAGAAGATGGCAATCTGAGAGAACAACGCTGGAAAGCAACGTCGGGCCAATAGACCCGGACAACATTGTGGGCAAGATGCTGTGGAGTGCATCCAACTGGATGGAGATAGCGACATATATCGAGAGCATACTGCGGAGTAAAATGAGACAAGAAGATGGTCGAGGTCAAGATCAGTGATCAGGCCAAATACACTCAGTTTCAGAAATAGAAACCACTGAGGTTAATAAAGGGCCCTCTGACCAGGAAGAATGCTAATACAGTGATACCCTGGTCAGATCTACAAAGGGCCGGAAGGGAGGAAGAGTTTAGTGGGTATTCGCCAGGAGTCCCACACACCAGGTCTGTCAGAGCAGACTTGATGGTGCGTAAGTGCATTCCAACCTCCAAAGGTAAAAAAAAAAAAAAAAAAAAAAAATTATTATGTTTAGGATTAATATTATTGGTATTATTACTAAAGCAATGAATAATATTATTAATAATTAAGTTATTAATAATATCATTCTTATTGGTATTATTAATATTACCTCTACCTGTTATTATTATTACTCATATTAATGTTATTATTATTGTTGTTGTTATTGCAGGGAAATGTGTCATTTTCTCGTTGGCTGAAAGATTGTTCGGGCGAAAATCTACTATAAGGCCTATATAGCTATATTATGTTATTTCATACTGCTACCTTTTTCTTTGAGGTACTGTACATTTTTAGGTTAAAGGGTTTTTAATTAGTAATAAAAATTTCTATCTACAGCATCTGTTAATAAAAATGTCTACAACAAATTTACTATTGTGATAATGAACGATGTATTTATATTCAAGATTTTCAAACAAAAACGATTTAGGCGTACCTGACATAAAACCAAGTTCAACTTGATTTGTTAAATTAATTTTTTTGAGTAATATGTAAGTAAAACTAATAATTATTTTTATCATATACGTTTGCCCTTCTTCGGCTAGACCCAAAACACCAGTATGTTATGTTAATAGTGTGTAATTGATTAGACAAAAACACGATTGCTAACATTGGTGGTAAACACTCTGTGGGATATGTAAAATATTGTTAGTCATTGTGGAGTGATTTGTGATATTTTTTTGTATATAAAAGTGCCTTATTGTTTGATTGTAATGGAATAATTCAAATATAATAATTTCGTCACTAAAAAAAACGGAAGAGTTAAATGGTTTATAACTTCAGGCAAACTATCAAACAAAGGAAAGAAATTCAGGTAACAAAACTGTTTCTTTAGTCAAATGAAAAGTTAATTATTGTGTTTTTTCATGCTTTATATATATATTCTCGATTGAAGAATAAAATTGAATACTGACGCAATATTTAAAAATAATTTCACTGCTATAAACAATTCCCTTTTTTTAATATTTCAATACATATTCCACTTCTATGTGAATTGTTTCCAAATAAAGTTTTGACATTTTGGTTCTTAAAAACATTAATATTAGACTTATATAATAATAATTAATATTAATAATAATGCTAATATTTTACTCGAAGTAAAGTTTTTAAAATTACATTTACTATTTTTGAATAGCATATACACTATCTCAAGCGAAAGGAAATGTTGTGAATAAAAAGAAAAAATGAGTTTCACTTTTAATTAGTTCTGAAATTGAATTTATTTACATTTGAGCTGTGCAGAAACATTATGTTTACCATACTTCCTTCCTGGAAATAAGGTAATTATTTTACCTCAGAAAAGATATTTTCACTTCAAATGAATAAGGTTTAACAGAATAGTTTCTACATTTTTTCAGTCAGAATTAGGTGAGCTGAAAAGCGTTTGAAATGTCAACACTTTCTAAACTTTCAGAAAAATCAACTAATTTTGCCAAAATTTACGTAGTGGTCTATAGGCCTATCTCGTTATTTCATTGTTCTAACAATGTGCTTTTACATGCATTAGACATAGGCCTAATCACAACACTGGGTATAATACCATTGATAATCATAATAATAATTACAGTATATATTATTATTAATAATAATAAGAACAATGTTTATACAGCCTAATAATAATAATAGACGTATTCTACTGAGTAATAGGAAGCATTCTCACGCCAAGCATACGGGTAACTTTTACACTGTAATCGTCAATTATTATAATACTATTAACTCATTTTCATAGAGTTAGTAAGCTTTGGGGGCAGAAAAACGATGTAAGAATATGTTTGCGATACCGAGAATCTACCTGGGACTTTTAAGTTAATAACCAAGTGCTCTACTCACCAAATGACTCATTGCATTAAGAGGTACGTTTTGAAAAAAACCTATGCTTACAAGGTTTTAAATAAAGCCTATAAATCTCACGTATGACCTGTTTATCTTGGACTGCTTACAATTAATGTAATTCATTTGAACGTAATGCTTAAAGCGTAATGAAAATTTCAAGTAATGACAATTAGCTACCGTTTGCTAATCACAAATAATTTTTCGTGTGTTTTGTGAATTGTAAGGTAATAACTTAGCATGGATAATAACATTTAGTGTCTAGCGTTTAGCTTAAAATAAAACAAACTTTCTAATTAAAAATAAAAACCCATCAGTACAATAGTTGTGGCAGACAATAGAGGTGTATGTTGGCCATAGTTGTATAGTTCCAACACTAAAAACGTGAAATAACTAGACCGACGATAAACTTGCGTAAATAATAACTTCACGTATTTGTTCGTAACTAGGAAAATTATCTAGAACCAGGAGTAGAAACATTAGTTACGACATTATAGCGTTCAACGAATAACCTTTAGTTTTAGCAATGAAAATACTCTCATAACTATTAAGTAGGCCTAACCTGTGAGAAACCACCGTTTTGCCTATCTTAATATTATTGATATAGGCCTAATTCGTCTAGCTTACTATTATTGATATAGGCCTACAGTCTATGTCACATCCATTATTCAATATAGGCCTATATATAGCTACATTGGACCTTTCAACCTCCCGTAATATAAGGTAGATGCTCTTTAACCTAGTTACAGTCCTTCTTTTGTCTGACCAATATCTACATTGAGTTACACGTTTTACAATTGTGTAGATTCCAGACCCATTCAACATCGGAAGTTTATTCTAAGGATTTTCTAATAAATAAGTTTACGCGTTACGATTATTATAGGCTGTTCTACATTTAAAATTTTTGAGAATCTTTTCTTAACAGTTTTTAATTTTAAACGTAAGATTTTCAAGTTTATGGTGATTTAAGTTGGAAATTATTGTTAACAAACAATGATATTATTATTATCATTATTAATTATTATTTACTACGATATTTATTAATAATAATAATTGTGTAAGTTAGTATTCACATTGTATTGAACATTAGTCCTTAGGTCTGTTACGTTTAGGTCAGTGGTGGGCGTGGTCTTTTCCTTGGAATAGCACTGATATTGGTTTTAACCAGTCGCTGGGCAGAAGAGTGGGAGTGGTGCCAGTTACGAGTAGTTATAGCGCCTTAGGATTCAGAACCCAGTACAGTATATCTCGAACCTCGAATTGCTAACTGTTTTGTAAAATGTTCATAAAGGCTATGTAAATATTTGTAGCCAGGCTATATAATTGTTTGTTAATTATTTACACGTTTAGAATTCCCTTACATGAGCTAACCCCGTATTTTAACAACACACAATTAAAATAATTGTATAGGCGTAAGTATAACTTCACAATAGGTTTAATACGAAGATAAAGTTTCAGGGATGGCATAAGAACAATAACGGTAAAAGTGTGAGATTGATATACAACTACGGCAGCCAAAATAATGAATTATTATCAATAACAATAGTGTCCCCATGTTTTGCCCGACATGAAAGACTTTATTATATATTTTTTTACTCGACAGTACTTTGGAGCATTGCCAACATTCGAAGTAGACTGTTTCTCAAGCCTAGTAAATTTATGTTATTGTTGGCAATTTCACATTCAACACGAATGTTTGCTACTTTATCCTATAGATAACAAGCTGAAAGATTGATTGTTCCTGCTGTAAAGTGAAGAAGTTTAAAGTCAGTATTTTATTTTCGAGAGTGAATCTTTTGTTTTTCGTTTAGTTTCAACGTCATGAAACCAAACCGGGCTCGTTCCTTTAACGCACTTATCTAAAGAGTATGCCTACAAGACAAATAAATGAAAATAGACTATGACAAGTTTACAAAATAATATCATTTGACAAAACATTCGTGTTTACACACAAATCATTGTAGAAAATCTGTGTTTATAAGCCTTAGATGTTGTTACTTCGCAACCAATACAGGCCTAGAACTTTTCTGAACTATTATCTATAGCTTGATTGCTGATTTTAGAGGTAAATTTATTTCAGGGGAGTCTGACATTAGAAAAACTTATAAGATTAAAAGAAAAGTTGAAGGAAAAAAAAATAAAACTTAATTTTTCCCTTTGGATTAGTCTGAAATAAACGATACGTAACTGTCATGAGAAATAAAGTAACAAAGTCCACACACATATTGAAACAATATGGTAATTGGTATTGTTCCTCCAGAGCCAAAGCAGATGTCGAAATTAACAATATAGAGTGTGTAGGCCATACGGAGAAAACAATGACGAAAAGGTTCACGAGTCTCAGAAACACATTAAAACCCCCGTTAGCTGAAGGAAAAGACCTGAGTGGAAAATCACCTTATAAATCTGGTTGTAAGAAAACTTCATAGAGTTTTTATGATTTGGATATAAGAAGAAATTAAAATATTTTGAATAATATGAAAGAGGCTGTTTAAGCAATACCTAAATGGCAATATTACATTCTGTAAGTACATTCAAGCCGAAAATATAGCCTATGACCACATTAAATATTTTTACTGGCAAGGAACTTTCTCGCCAATTTTTAGAACATTATCAGACCCTCATTGTTACAGCAAGGGAAAACGCAAACCCGACTGAACATTTGTACAATGACATTTGATCGAGGATCCCAAATATTACCTTCATAAGCACCAATACCTTCAACTTTGGAGAATATGATGTTGTTTAGGCTATTGTGATTAGTACCTATGTATCTAAAATAAAGGTGAGGGACGATTTAGGGTTTGTTGCGGGGCTCAACATGGTAATGATTATGAAGCGCATATATTGGCTAACGAGACCGCAAAGAGAAGCAGAGGACCTTGAAAAAAGTCTTGACAAGCTCGAACACGTGGTAAAAAAAACTGGAAAATCTCTAAGAAGAAGATGAATATCCTGACAATCCATTTTACAGTGATGATAGTAGTTAAAGCCATGAATGTATTTACAATAGATTACTCGCTGACATTTTAAAGTTTTTCGGAAACTGATTTTTTTCAACGTAATTTCTGGTACCTCAGGAACATCTGAAGATATCGTCATAAAATGTTTACAATAAGTGCTACTATTTATTAGTGTATATGTCAGGCTTTTTATGATTTTCCCTTTGCAGGGCAAAATCATTTTTTTTTTAAATTAATATGCCTGTTCAACAAAAGTTATTTTTAAAAAATACGATATATTAAATTACTAAAGGTTACAAAATAAATCATTGAAACAAAGTCATTTGTTTGTCACTGAAGATTGAGTAGCGGCTTTTTCAGTTGCATTATATATAAGAAGTAATTTAGTAATTTTACGTTTAATGGAGGTTGGGCTCCCATTAAGTTATAAGCTAGTTTCCAATTTCTCGCAAAGGTCAATACCTATGCTGTATCTACTAGTGGTTGGCGTGTGGGCAGTCAACTACCTTCTGCCTCGACGCTTTTAATCTCTCTGTCACGGGAACAGCCAAGATAATTATTGCCCCTAAATAGCCTGTGCTGAACCTCTACTAAAAAATAAACACAATTTATGTTATAATTAAAGAATAAAAATATGGTACAACTCACAAAAATACAATTTTTTATTTCATACGCGTTTCAACGACTAATTTGTCGTCATCCTCAGTGAAAATACACAAATCAAATTAACTAAAATATATATATATATATATTAAACATAACTTATAAAGTTTTAACAAAAGTAAAAAACTTTTTGTTTTTACTTTTGTTAAAACTTTATAGGTTATGTTTAATATATATATATATATATATTTTAGTTAATTTGATTTGTGTATTTTCACTGAGGATGACGACAAATTAGTCGTTGAAACGAGTATGAAATAAAAAATTGTATATTTGTGAGTTGTACCATATTTTTATTCTTTAATTATAACTTTCATTCACAAGCCAGCTCGAATATTATTTAAAATTTATGTTGTTAAGCTTTGTAGCCTATATGGTTAATATGATATTTTTGAAATAAGCATGGTAATACAATAATATTGATTTCAATTATGAAAAAAAGTGGAAATTGTATCAGAAAAACGCTGACTTTAATGAAGTATGGTTTGTATGACTTCAGTGTTTTATGATACAATTTTCAATATTTCTAATTCGATTTCAGTATCATTGTTATCTTATTTCCATGGTTATTAAAAATATATCGATTTTTTTAAAAAATATTGAGGGAAACAAATTAAATTATTATTATTGTTTTTTTAATTAGGTTCAGCAGCGTCTACTTGGGCGGTAATTATCTGGGTCTCATCCGGACTGAGGTCAAGGCATCAGATTGAACCTGACATTGTAGCCTACACATGTAAAATAACAATAGATACAGTATACTTTTCCAGAAATAAATTTTGGCTGCGAAGCTGGTCGAATTAATTTTTGCATGTCTTTCTTTAAAGGTAATGGAAAGATAGTCTTACTTTAGGAATATTTATTATCAGTGCCTTCTAACTATTGTATAAATTTAACCAAAAGATGCACATTATGTTGAAAATGAAACAATTGCTTCATTGAGAATGTCCAGAATAAAAATGGAATTTAATTAAAATGTTTAGTTTTACTTTGTTTAGTCTATAATCAATAGCTTAATGCATTTATAAGAGAGATTTCACAAATCCGCATTAAATGCTAATAAAATTACTGAAGGCTATTATTATAGTCAATGCAATGTCACGTCTATTGCGCCAAAAATAGCCAGATATAATAGCTATAGTGTAAAATAAATCTATTTATTAGTTATTATAAATTTTAAAACCATGTGATGCCTTTAGAAGATGTCGATGTCAGAAGAAACTGACTGGTGACACAGGAAACAAGGTTATCTGTGAGAACACACATTACCATCATCTTTGGGGTTATTGAATGTTTTATTTTCTAAATCTTGCGAGATGTGAGTAGAACCATGGTTGTTAGAGCAGGTTCACACAACTTTTTCTAACGTCTGTTGCTGCGCTGCGTTAACCCACATTTATTTGCCCTTTAGTAGAGACATTACACGAAACTAGACGGAACAGTTCACGCCCATAACCGCAGCAACGGCCGATGGGGCGTAAGTCAACGGATTTGTCCACGAACGACCTTAGAGAAAATGCATCGCTTGCTTTCCATTACAAGTAAACGAATGATTCGATGATCATCTATCAAACATGTTTACAGGTTTTTTTATTTAATGACTAATACCTTTTCAATGAACACTCATAATTTATGTTATAGGTCTAGGTTAGAATGTAGGTAGGACGTGATATTTAACAACCTAATTGAGGCAAGTTTAATTGTAACAGTTAAAAAAAACTAACTTAAATTTATATAATAACAAGCTGACCCAGCGAATTTCGTACCGCCTAAAAATCAATGAATGGCGTGTCAACATTTTTCTAGACTTAATTAGGTATTTTATTAGTATAATAATAGCTAAATAACAATATTGTGTAGTAGTGGTTTGAGACAGTTGTGAAAATAAAAGTTCTTTATTTAATGTTATTTATTGAAGTGCTCTCGGATATACAATATAAACCTATCGATTATCGACTTCAACATCATTGTTCTGTACATTTAAGTGATGGATTTACTGTCATGTTCATTTTACCATTCATAATATAGTGGATATCGATTACTTCCAGTGATAGTCTCGGTTACACAGCTCTTGGGTATTGTTTCGTGGATTTACCATCAGGCATTCATGGTGAATAGTTGTTATGTAAACCGCATGGGGTATGCATCATTTGTGACGCCTTCGGGCGTTTTTTGACGACTTCAAATAAGTCCGGATCGCTGTAGGCATCTGCTATTTCTGCTAAGATGACCGTATCAATTTGATCTGGTATGAGTTTTGTGATAAACCAAGTACGCATGTGGCAATCCTCGTTTTTGTCACTCAATTGTATACATCCATTGCTCAATTTTTGTTTGAACTCATGTGTAGTAATGCCACGTAGGATTGCATTTGAATGTTATAAACAGATCTGGACGGCAAAATATGGCGTGAACATATGTCATTGCATCTTGGGCGTATTCATGCATGGGACGTAAATATCCAACAGAATGAACATTTTTCACAATTCGTTGGTGTTTACGTTGTCATTATTAACAATTGCATTACTTAAATGAATGTAGTTTTCTGAGCACAACTTGATTCGATTTGGTACCTTGTGTATTTTGGCGTCAAATATCAATAGTAAATGCCTAATATAATGGTAGGTTTAATATAACACAGAAATTGGTTAGGAGATATTTCAAAAACAATAAATTTCTATAAATTAATTTAGATAACTCTCAAATTATCAAATATATTTAATGTTTCATCCATTATCAGCGTTTAAGTTTATTTATCGTTAGTATGAAATATATTACCCGTTGTTAAAAATAAACCTTTCTAGTCTAGCGAGTAGTCACCCCTTACTATTCCGGTTGAGAACAGCTTTACTTCAAGTAAGCGACCTTGTCCACGCGAAAACATAATTCTCCCCTTACCCCAGTATGCCCTTTCTTTAATCCTATTTAATACAATCCTAAGGTCACAACCCTTTCATACATTTTGTTGTCAAAGCCACATTAAAGACTTTCGTGTTTCTAAGAATACAAGGTGTAAGCTTAATAGTTTTATATAAATCATAAGACTTTGCGTAATTTAGACCAAGCAATAGAGAAGAGATACATAGGAGAGGAGTTAGCCAACTAGTGGAGGGGGTAGGTTAGATCTGTCTACCCCTCTCTCACATCTATCCGATATATATAGCCGTGATTTGTTTTGAACAAGGGTCTGGGCCCACAGAATGAACCCACGCCTCCTGGCAGCTATCCTCTGGCAAGGATAGCTTGCGGTTAGTAGGGCCTACCCTTAACGCACAGAATTCAGGATGATTGTCCATGTACTATGCTGTTTAGCTCTTTCCATGGAGAATCAGGAGATAGTGGAATGAAGCAGTACGGTAAGAGTTGTAAGAGCAGGATAAAAAAACCTGTCAAGAACCTGACAGGAAAATCCAGCGAGTTATCTTGCAAGAATTCTGGGAGATAGTATTCTATAGAATAAGGGGATGTATTACCCAACAAATACCTTATTAGTGGGGCTATAGAGCGGGTGTTATGCACTTCTCCTTCTGCAGCCTACTTGAAACTAAAATTCTGGGTGAAAGATCAAGATATTAGTTCCATTAGGGCAAACTGCGTGTCTTGGGATGTGACCCTGCTTCATCTGAAACAAAGCAGGTCGTTAATATCATCGTCAGGTGTAGTGTTTATGGAGTGAACTGATTAGAAATATTGAAGAGCGGCTGTCTGTGGTTATTATGTTTTGGGTCATATTCTACCCAGTGGGGATATTACTGTTGATCTAGTGTGTGCGTGGGGCGTTTTATAACGCCCATATTATAAAGGCATACCTTTAGCCGTATTGGATATGTCTTGCTAAACTACGCATATGTCTATCACTATTATTATTAAAAATATTTTTTTTCAGGAGATTCACTATGTTCTACAGCTTACTTTCTCTCTGGACAACAAAAAGAACGTGCAATAGCATTGCCCAATCTTCATTTGGTAACCCTAGTTTGAGGCTGTTCAAACTAGTTTACAGCTTTCCGCGTAACAGAGAGACCAACAACTTTTAAATAAGTACTGCTTCCTCATTTTCTTCTTTCTCGCTACTATTAGGTTTCTGTTAGGGACTGGCCACTCTATGTTACTACAGGATATTATCTTTTATATATATATATATATATATATATATATATATATATATATATATATACATTGTAATTTTCATTCCTGATGATGTTGGTACTGTTTACCATCAAAATCTTTGGATATAAATTAATAAATATTCTTGTATTTGAATAACCTATGTTGTTTTAATATATATATATATATATATATATATATATATATATATATATATATATATATATATATATATATATATATAAAGAACAAAAGTCAAAATACAAATACAAGAATTATATTTGAATTTACAATTCAAATATAATTCTTGTATTTGTATTTTGACTTTTGTTCTTTATTAATACACAAGAAAACATATTGCGATATTTATATATATATATATATATATATATATATATATATATATATATATATATATATATATATAATTCGCAGATAGTTTTGTCATAAATATTGTATTCACTACACACTGTATTATCAACCTACAAAGGTATTTCTTTGTTTTAATTTTACATTGTGTTATTATATGTATTACAGAATGTATCACTTTCAAAAGGATGTCAATAATTTCATTGGTCTTAGAAACGTTGATAAATGCAGTAAAAGAATTAAAACAGTTTTTAGAAAAAAAATGTTTTAACTTTATTGTATTGTATCCTACTTCTGTCCTCAAATTGTACTGTTTTACCTCGAACATAATTTATATATATATAAAGAACTAAGTCAAAATACAAATACAAGAATTATAATTGAATTCACAATTCAAAGCTTTTCGTTGCCTAACAGTACCCACATAATCAGGAATATTAAACAATTGTTCAATTATAAATCATTATTTGTATTTTGACTTAGTTCTTTATTAATTTACAAGAATATATATTGCGATATATATATATATATATATATATATATATATATATATATATATATATTAAACTGAGCTAATTATCAATACAATTATTAATGACTTTTCAACTAACACCTTTTATTTACAACATTAAAGGGGATAAATTGTAAGTGAACTACAGCAAATATAAATAGTAGGCCTACTACAAGAAAAGAGTAAATGAACAATTTAACAACATCACATATATTGAACCACGCTCATCTATTCTGGGATGTGTAGGCATATAAATAAAATTATGTAGGTACGCAATATATGAAGGCATATATTATTGCAGAATATATGATTTCTACACCTCCTAAATATTATGCCAGTTTACGTTTCTAAGTTCAGCTTTTATATTTGTTACTGTTTCGATATTTGTTCTCTACTTTTCTCATTTTATGTGTTCATCTTGAACTCAATCTTTCTTGAGTAACACGTAAACACCTAACAAGAGTTTACAACGTTAAGTATTTATGGGGTAAAAGATAGGGGGCAGTTTTTGTACACATTAATGTTCTCTCCGAACATTACGATACTGCCTCGATAAAGTTACACATAACGAACGTATTGTACTGTTTGGTTTTGTAATGTTGGCATCAATCTTTGGTGGCAGGCTTTGTTCCCTCCTGTACCCTTTGTTGCCCGTCTTACAATATCTTGTGCTGACATAGATCACTGCGGGTACTCACTTAGTTTCTTATTGTTAGACCGGTTCAACGACTTATTTACAAGCCATTCTGGTACAAAAGCAACTTTATATTTGGTATTTTCAACATTCAATTGAAATTCGACAGAGGCGTAATGAAAATTATCACTTCAAACCTGTAGGTTTTAATAATTAATTAGAATAGGGGCATTTGCCCCTACAAACTCCTAATTGTGTTCAATCTACTGTGGTAAGTTTTATTGAAATAAAAATCAATAATTTAATTAACTGACAAATAGTATTGAGTAACATATTAACGTCTTAACATACTACAACAAAAAATTAAAAATACAATAAAAATAAACAACTGTTGTATTAAGTATTACTTTATCATTCATTTAATAAAATACAAAATATTTCTGAAAATATAGGAAATTTCGATTCAAAATGATTTAAACATAGTCTTGAAATAACCTCTTAGTCTTTAAAAGATGCCAAAAGATCTCTCACCACTTAACTGACTTCATTGTAAGCTCTGCTTTTGAGTTTTGGAAATATATTTATCCTCAAACTGATCGTTTTTCTGCATTCGTAAATTGTGCGGCCTAAATAAATTTTAATTTCTCGATTTTTTGTACGGCGTAGTTCGCATTTTTATTTTAGTTCGTTACTATCGCCTTGGGTTCTCGCTTTGGTTAAGATTTCTTCACTTAATTTAGTGCTTTGTCTCTGATTGAGTTATGTGTTTTATTAATGATTTGATATGCTCTGTTGTTTTACTGCGTTTTTGTAATTAATCTGAAAATCCTGTTTTTTTAAATAGTTATTCAGATCAGTATAAGAAAGAAAAGTTGTAACATTACTAATAACATAAAAATTTGGTTCAACTATAGTTTTTTTGTGTATATGGTTTTTGTAAAAGTCTGCAAGGCTATTCTCAGATTTCATTTGTGAACAGCCAAAAATATAGAGCAACCACATCAGCACCTTATGGAGGCTATTTTATATTTAAAATCAGCATAAATACAAATTAACTCTGTAAAATATTAAATTATCTTTTCTTTCCATGCATAAAACATGTATGAAATGTCGATATATGATATGAAATCAGAGGGCACTGTACTCGTATACTCTTCTGACCGGAATACGTTATTGTACCAAGAATATATTGCGCAATATATTACAATATCAACCATCTCGTTTGATATATCGAACTGTTAGAGATATATGCACCAGACGGGATACACAGCACATTATTCTACCTTCAGTATAGTTTAGTATCATATATCAGATATAAAATAAGATAGGAAATACTGTTAAATGTTGTTACTATTGCAAACTTCAACAAAATACTATGCTAATTTTATAGTCTTAGCTGACTTGGCGATCTTCGTAAACATACAGAATGGAGCTTTAATATTTGCTAAACGTAAACTTAATTTAGTATTTTATTTGCGTGTCTCTCCAAAAACTCAATGAAATCAATTAATAATTTCAATTTTTAGTTAGAACACATGTGTAGTAATATCATGTAGATCCAAATATGATTGTGTATGTAACAAAAGGTCTCTAATTTCTTGCCATGTAGGATTGTATGTGAATGCTATAAACAGATTTGGAGGGCAAAATGGGCAACATATGTCATTGCATCTTGAGCGTATTCATGAATGTGCCTTTTGCTTCCCTTGAAGGTAGCCGGCACATCGGCCATTTCCCCAGTCGTTAGTACTTACATTGGTATCATTAACAATTGTATCACGTCAATGAATGTATTATTCTGAATGGAACTTAGTTAGATTTAGTCGAATATAGAGAAAATGTTTTGTTTCGATTTTCACATACATACGGTGCTAACAACTATATATTTATTGTTGAGCGTTGCATAGCAACCAAAATTTAGAATGAATTTAATGAAATGCCAAACAAATGACGATGTAAAAGAATACTATTTTGAAAAAATAATGAAAACCTGTAGGATGTATAATGTACTTAAATGACTTTGGGAATTAACAGAAGCCTTCTCAGGAAAGTACTTAACAATTTTCCAAAGTTTCATGGAGATCGGATCAGTGGTTTAGTATTGCTTAAGGCTCACACATATATACATACATACATTCACACACACACACACACGTATATATATATATTCATTACTAAACAGTAACTCCTAAACCTTATTATACTCAAGTACCTCAACAAGGATTACAATTAAAGTAATATTTTTGTACAAGAAACTACCCTTTATACAGTAGCCCTAAATTGCTACCTAATCTTTGGTTATTTGCACACTTTGTGCAGTGTCGTATTATTTGAAAATTTATTTACTTAATCAGGAATTGACGTAAATCTTTAAGCATTTTTATAGATATGGTTAATCTTTAGCTGCAGTTTGCTTCTGCAATAGGTTATTCTACAACTAGATCTGGTAGGTGTGGACTTCTTTGTTCTCTCATGCTATTCCATATTTAGACTACATCTATTCAGAAGGTAGGCCTACCTGCTTCAATTTACGTTCCTAGAATAGTAGCAGAACGTAGTAAGAAAGTTCGAAAGTTCTTTTAATATGATATTCTTTATATTTGAATGAAAGTATTCTAAGAAAAGCAAAGAAATAATAAAAAATATGTTTTACATTAATCTAAAAAAAGAAACGTTTTGACCGAAATGTCAAACATTGACTACTTCTACTTTTTAAATAGGAATTGAACGAACAAACATAACTATAAAAATTATATAAATCTATAATTTAATATAAGGTTAAATGGGCGATGTTTGTCTTATCGATAAAGTATTAAAGAGAAAAGGTAACAAAGTGTATGTAAAATGGACAGGTTTTGATAAAACACACAACAGTTGGATCGATACGAAACAGCCTATTTAGTATAAATTGTAGAAACAATTACTAATATCACTAGTGTTATATCACAATGCGTATAGAAAAGGCCTTACAATCCTTTACAATGTCAAATTTTGATAAATATGTAGAGTGTAAAAAAAGAGCGTTCGGACATAGTACACGTTTATCAAACACTATTCGGTGTATTATTTGTGGGCCTTCTAATTGCATAAAAACAAATGTAATATTCAATTTATTGTTTGAGCGCAACGGATTGAAGTTTTCTAATGTATATGTGTTTTCAAAATCATTACATCAGCCAAAGTATAAACTTTTAGAAAAGGTTTTCTCAGATTCTGAAATCGGATACTTTTCATACACGGACAACGAAAGTGTGCTTGATCCTAGTGACGTAAGAAAACATTCTGTAGTAATATTTGATGATGTTGCTTGTGAGAAACAAAACTATATTAGAAAATAATTTTCAATGTGTCGCCACAATAAGGTCAATACTTTCTATTTAGGTCAATCGTACACTCAAATTCCGAAACAATTGATTCGTGATAATACGAACTTTTTAGTTTTATTTAAACAAGACGACCTCAACATAAAACACATTTATAATAAACACGTGACTCCTGACATTTCAATAGCTGTTTTTAATGACATTTGTGCTTGGGCATAGAAAAATATTTATGGATTTGTTGTAATAGATAAAGACAGTAAAAAAGATCAAAGTCGTTACAGAATCTGATTCAATTGTTTTGTAGAAGATTTATTTTAAAGGTATTCGCTTGTTTACTATCAGTTTACAACATGACACCTGATGAAGAACAAGTTTTCCTTGCGATATCTATATTGAAAGAGGCTACAAAGAGAAAATACCGTGAAATGAGATTCGGTGATGTGGAAAGGGAACGATTAATGACTAAAATATACATTCCCCTTATTAGGGAACTTTCTTTCTAGAGAAGGAACATCAGCAATCAAACTCCCAAACGTTATACCCGATGAAATGATGAAGTGTTTACTTTAACTCATCTCGGTATTAATATTCCAATGTAAAGTTTGTAGGCAATA
Organism: Prosapia bicincta; assembly: GCA_036971475.1. Lineage (NCBI taxonomy): Eukaryota > Metazoa > Arthropoda > Insecta > Hemiptera > Cercopidae > Prosapia > Prosapia bicincta. The sequence continues at coordinate 60,346,220 of JBAIZL010000001.1, read as the reverse complement.
AGCAATTTTAAATACAATAAAACCCACCCGACGTCCAATACACATCGTGATGGATTTATATTATTGTTCAATGCTTCAAGTTTTTTAAAACATTTTATTATTCTAGTGACATTTTTTTAAATTTTGTTATCAGACTTGTTGTCACACACAAAATTTTCATCACACATGCGATGTACAAGTTGATATAGGAAAACAAAGAAAGGCTATTTCGATCAACAGAAACCCTTTGATATACATTCGGTTTGTTGTGCATCCTTAGTGACTCATCGACTCAATTCGATTTTGCATATTTTTGGTGAATGTAAGTATTAAATATTTACGATATTATAAGTGTACAATATTACTTGTAGTAAGCCTATTGCATGCAATATTTCAGTAGCAAGAAGTATTTCGCAAAAATCATATTGTTATATGTTTAAAGTTGATTTCTGTTGATATTATGTAATTTCTGTATATATGTAATTCTTACACATAACGTATGTGCGGTATTTTATGCATTTATCGAATAGTATCTAAACCGTGTCTGGTCTGTCCCCATCTACCGCACAGCTTTGTGTTCCTTCTTCAAGATGAATTCGATCCATCTGTAGTCGCATTTCAATCTACCAAGGACGTCTTGCCTATTCTTAACTTTTTCCGGAGAATCTCTCGTTTATAGAACCTCCATAGGCTTTATTATGACCCCTTTAGGGCGTGACAAAATTATCCTAATCATCTTTATTCTACTTAATCAAGTAAAATCTTAAACGCTTGCTATTGCTTGGTATTTGTGTTGGATTTCTAATTGTTGTAACAATTAAAAGGTTTCCAAGGATATTGAAATATACGCATTTTTATATTAAAGTCTATTAACAAAAATAATTACCATTCAGTTTTAAAAAAATCTTTTGAATAGAAAGTGTATCAGACTCGTGGTAAAAAAATACATAAAATGTAAGTGAATTTAAATTTATTTTTAGAGTTAAGAATACATTACAGGTGGCTGATGTAATCAAGGAAGTGTAGGATATTGGGCGGGTTGTGTGGTATTTATTGGAAATTTGTGTTCATATATTTCCAACGTTTCTGTAGTGAGAATTTTGATATTGTTTTGTACGTGGACATATATGAAGATCTATATATGGGGTGTTGTGTGTTTTTAAATTATATACTGTGTTTTGTTGCGTAAGTGATGCAAATGTATTTATTCTATATCTTGTGGTACGAAAATGTGGCTGTTTGAAAGGGTTGTTTGTGGTTTTAGTTTTCTTATTATAGATACACTAGTTAGGTAATAAATAGTATAACATGTTGTGTTGTGCAGCGTGTTGGTGCTGTATTGGGTGATTAGATGTGTTGCGCATGACGGCGATCATGGTTGTCGGTTTCCTGTATAATTTAACGCTTGCATTTGGTTCTTGTGTTGGATTTTTAACTGTTGTACCAATTAAGTGATTTCCAAGGATATTGAAATAAACGCCTTTTTATATCAAACGGTATTAAAAGATCTACCTTTATGGCCAACGTATAATCTGGGCATGTAGTTACATCTGTTGGATTGTTCTGGTTAGAGGACCTTATTTAATTTTATTATTGGAGTATTTGTTGTATTTTATGCTGTGTGGCAATTACGATTTTAGATGATGGAAGTAATTTTGTGTATTCTCTTTGTTGCGGTAAATCCAAATGTATTGTATGTCGAGGTACGAAAACGTGACTGTTTGAAAGTGTTGCTTGCGTTTAATTTTCTTAATAGGCTATAGATATATTAGTTGGATAGTAAATAGCATACCATGTAATGTGTAGCGTGTTGGTGCTGTATAGGGTGATTAAATGTGTTGTGCATGAGGGTGATGGTGGTTGTAGAATTCGTGTATATATTAAAGTTGTGTTTGCCATTTATTTTTATGTAATTTTGTAGTTTTGTTAGTAGCTATTTGCTTCAGTTCTTTATTAATAATAAGCTGTCGTCTCAGTGATAGTAGCTATAGTACTTTTTCTTTGTATTTTTAATCCTGTAGGATGTATTTATCGTTCTTCTATGTGGTGGACAAATATTTTAGCTAGGAAACTTAAGATAATAGAATACCTTAACGTTAGGAATAATTTGGTGACTGTGACTTCTTGGATGAGTTTTTGTGAACTTTTGTTTATTGTAAAAAAGTCGCCGTGAATATTTAAAACATTAGGTTACAAAAGCTTTGATGGTAACTTCCACTGATTTTCTGTTTTAAATACTATATTTTTTGGCAGATATTTGGGAAACTAAAAAGAACTGTAAACGTTTTAGTAACAGAGATAGATATCGGGTGTCTAAATTTCTTTCAATTAAAATATTATAGATTGACTTACAAATAATACTCCTATAACGTCCTAAAATAACAATACGACCAAATTCGGTCCATATCTTTGTTTAATAATGTTATTAGAACATTACTCAAACATTAAAACACAGTTATTATATGAACAAGGTAAACTATATCGTATACAGTGTAATTTGGCCTTTCGTTTAAACTATATCATCATTATTGTTTTGTCGATCTCTTTAAACCGTCTAAATTTATTAACATTGTATACCTATAATCAGTAATAACATCCATAAAGATGAATGAAGTCGAAAGAATTTTGAGTGTAATGAGAATTGAGCGCTTTTGGGGTATGAGAATTAGCTTCAACAAAAATGTCGGAATTTTGAAGTAAAAACTTTTTTGAGTAAAAAATTCATAGTGAAGTAATTTGAAGTATCAACGGCACGCCGTATTAAGTATACACATATTTAAATATAGGCCTACCTATAAAGTATCCAGTTACGATAGATTTAATTGTAATTTTATACAATACCATATACCTATATTAAAATGTGTATGTAAAGTGTCTAGTCAGGATATTTAGTTGTAATTGTATACAACATTACCTAATTAAAAGTCTACTTCCGCGGATTAATAATTGGTCATGTGATCACTATTCTAGCCTTAAATGTGTACATTTGGTTAAACGTATAAAATTACAACCAAATTTATCCTTACTGGATACTTCATTGGTATATAAAATTAACCTTCCGTGGCAATAACAAACAATAACTGTCAATACAGCTTCAGGACATGTTTTTGATTCATTTTATGCCATTGTATTGTGGGTCGGAAATGTGCATTTTTACAAGCACTATTAGCACCACGTTTATGGAGGAACTACATTTTTCCCAAATTGTAAGTTTTTGGGGCGTGAGCAAGAGTTTTCATAATTTTATTCGTATCTCTGACGACTTTCTTCGTCGCCCGGTATAATTTTTTTCGTTAAAATTGAACACGTGGGAACGGGAGATAAATACCAAATTTCAGCTTAATGAGTCCAGTAGTTTTTACGTGATTGAGTAATACACACACACACACACACACACACACACACACAGACACCATTAGATTTGTATATAATAGTATAAATTAGTTCCTAATAAATATATCAAACTATAAACATACTGATTATTGTCTTGAAACCAAGGGAAAAAACTTCTTGTAACATATATTTTTTAAGTAAACTAACCTAGAAAGATGAATAACAATCAATTACTATCAGATGTTTAAATGTGTTTAAAAGTGACTGTTATAGGTGATTATCAGCAGATTAAATCCAGTTAAGTATTAAATTGAGTAATGAAAATTGAGTGTTAAGAGGATTTTCAAGGATCGTGGTGCGTTGCCCTGACGGAATTTCTGAATAAAAATATGTTTATTTTTTAACGAGGGACCCTAAGTACGTCTATGTAAAATTTCAGCTCAATGGGTAAAGTAATTTTTAAGTGATTGAGGAACACACACACACACACACAGACATAACGACACCATTTGATTTTTATAATTTAGTATAGATATTTTCTTAGATACAAATTTTAAATATTGACCGTATTAAGTATTTGCCGTATTACAGGTTTATATTTACTATCGCTAATAATTCAGTAAGAGGCAATATTTAGCAAAGATCATGTGGATAAATGTTGTGGGCTGATTTTTATTGGAATAGGCCTATGTGTGATTTTTTAAAATAATGCTATGCGGTATTTATTAAATTTATAGAATAGTATCTAAACAGTTCCTAGTCTGTCCTCATCTTCCACATGGTTTTGTGTTTTTCTTAGAGCTGAATTTGAACCATCTACAGTCCCATTTTAATACCATCTTAAACTCCTTTACTATACCCTATCAAGTAAAGTCTTTACGCTTGCATTCCGTTCTTATTTGTGATGGATTTCTAATTGTTATAACAGTTAAATGGTTTCCAAGGATATTAAAAGTAATGCATTCATTGTTTTAATGAGTTTTAAAGAACGCCAAATTAATAGTACTTACACTTAAACATAAGTGTACCACTATTAAGTACTTAAAATATAAAGCTTATGTAAGAAACTGTCACAAGTTACATACCAGAAAAATGCAAATAATGTATGTAAACTGAATTTATTTATAGAGTTAAGAACATTACAGCTAAATCATGTAATCACGGAGGTGTAAAATAAACTGGTTGTGTAGTATATAATGGAAAAGTGTGTTCATAAACTGTTTGTGGTTGATTCAGATATGTTGTTTTCGTGGTATGTATTTCCAGTTTTTCTGTAGTTATTTACTTTTTGTCATTGTTTAGTAGATGGAGATAGGGGCAGTGTTTATATGGGTTTATTGAAATGTTCTTTGAATGTTATGTTGATGACCTACCAGCTTACCATCCGAAGAATCTGAGCCTGTTGCTACATGTGCTAGATTGTCTTTTACTGATTGGTGTTTAGGGAGTTTGAGTTTTTAGTTCTGGTACGTACTGATGCAAATGTTTATTGTATGTAATGTGGTTCAAAATTGTGGCAGTTTGTAGGTATTGGTTGTTTTATTTTGTTAGTAGCCTACGGCTATAATTATTTTGGAGGTATAAAATGTTGTAAATTTTGAAAATGTAAAATGTTGAAAATGTTTTTATTTTGTGGGGAGATTAGATGCGTTGTGAATGACGGTAATAGTGGTTGTCGGTTCCTTTTATATTTTGAAGTTTTATTTGTTGTTGCGTTTATTTACTTTTAAGCATAGACAGTTTATTTCGTAATTGTCTTTATCTTCAGCCATTGTTAGGTTTAAAAATATGATGATGTAATTTTGTATTTATTTTAGTTGCCTTTTGTTTTAGTAGTAGGTCTACAGTAATAAACCGTTGTTGTCTACGTATCAACGAGAGTATATTACTTATGCATTGCATTTGTTATTGTTGTAGGATGTATTTATTGTTCTTCTATGTATTGGAGGAATATTTTAGCTAGGAAACGTAAGATGGTAGAATACTTTAGCTGGTCATAGTTCTGTGTATAAAATATTTATTTATCTGCAAAGTAGTTTTACGTTGGGATTATTTCGGTGAGTGTAATAACTTCTTGGATGAGTTTTTGTGGAATTATGTTTATTGCGAGCACGTTTTCTAGAACATGTTTACAAAAAAACTTATGTGTGCTCACAATATTCAGCTAACGTTTCTGATGATGCAGGCGTATAGTTGATAAGCGAACAAATAATTGGGTTTGTTCGTATATTTTAGGTAAGGGCTGGATTGGGTCCTTGGTGTTTTATTTATTTGTAGTTTTTCGTTTGTTTTGAATTCATAATTTTGGTGTTTGGTCGGTTTAATTTTTTATTTGTGCTTGGTATTTTGGTGGGGGAACTAGTTAATAGTTTGTTTATGTTGTTTTCTGTAAGAAATTTAGTCAATTTATTGTTAAAATCCTGTTGGTGCGTTATTACTAAAACATTATCTGAATCTGTTTAAATGATCCATCAGTATTTATTTGGGTGTAAATTATATTTGAGACTTTGTTTCACAATGTAAATTTGTTTTTATTAAATTCGATGTGCATGGTTTGTCTAGAAAGCCTTGTGAGTTGAAAGGTTATATAATTTTAGTTTCCTTTCTGTGTGATAGGCTAATTTGTTGTTTCTTTACAAATTCGATGCACATTTATTAAACATAAACTGAATTACGCAGGTTAACATACATTATTTTAAATCGTAAATAATTACAAAATGTCTTTATAAAACATATCTTTCCCAAGATATGTTATAGAAATATTTGTTTAGAAACTTTTGTATTAAAATAACTTTAGTAAATTTATTTATTTGTCTTCATTTTTACTACTGTACTTGACCCCCAACACATATCTGTCATATGGATTTTACGTTGTGGGTTGAATTTCTATTTATATGTAGACTATATATATTCCGTAAGTATGATAGTCTTGTGAAAAGTATATATGCACTATTTCATACAGTAATGAACAAGTCAGTCTCCTACTGCCTAGTGGTTATGTGTCCCTTCATAAAGAATCCTTCAAGCCATCTATAATTGCATTTCAATGGAGCGAGGTTGTTTAGGTGATTTTTGTTAAAACTAATTGCATATAACTACTGAGCTACAGACTTAAAACTCTACTTACAAGTCAGCACTGGATGACAATGCAATTTTCACTTGGTTTCTAGTCTATAAGGTTACTGGAACAATATTTGAATCAACAAATTAAATTTGGCTGATCAGCTAGAGACCTGAAATTTTAAACATGGTTCGGTAGTGGATAGCAGTTCAATATTCAGTAATAATCATTGGAATAACAAACTCCTTGAGGAGCTATGGGCGCTTTACATACCACGATGCCGATTGCAAAGTTCCATATCCTTGAGACTAAAAACCCACAATAACTATTTGCAAAAAAAAAACTTTCTTAGTACGAACGGACTTTTTTGAACGAACAAAACCCGTAAAATAATTTGGAATTTCTGGGAATGTATATTTCAAGTGTTCATATGAAAATTCAGTGGGGCGCATCCTATGGATAATATTATAAGGTCATTTTAATTATTCGCTACCCTCGTTTGCCTTACTCTATTGTCATATGTACATTAAAAATTTACACTCCCAGAAGTTCTAAATTATTTTATACTTTTTAGCTCTTTCAAAAACGTTTTACTAAGAAAGTTTTTTCTTGAAATTATTATTTTGAGCTTAGCTTGTAAGGTTATGTTAATACAGTAAAAAATAAAAGACGGGCACTGCAGCGGAGCGCGTACCGCGCCGCCCGCGGGCCGTCCCGCCCCGCACGGGCCACAGCGCGGCCGCCTCCACCCTTACCCCACCGCAAGCTCAGAATTCTGACAGGGCCTATCCTAGCCAAACTAGGATACTGTGCAATGACCCGCCAAAATCCGCCAGAAAACAGGTCACTGGAATTTATTATAAAAAACCTAACTTGCTGAAATTTAACCCTTTGGGTACGTATTTCCCGGGGGAATGAGTACTTTGAAGGCATCTTTTTGGCGAAATGATCCTTTGGTTTTAGGAGTGTGTAAGAAATCTGTTTTAAATAAAAACACTATTGTTTTGTTGGCAAGTTAGTAAAAATTACATTTTTATTTTACCCTTAATTTTGAAATTACAGCACATTTTGCAATTTTCTTATTTTAACTAGCTCTTTAAAATATTAACAAATCATTTCTGTTTCGTATTACTTTATCTCTTCTTTTTTATTCTAAAATATACACATTACAATGTCAGTGGTAACTCTTTACTCAGTTAACTTTTTCTTTTACCCCTTCTATACAAAGTTAAAGTATAAAAAATTCTTACTGAATTTATATTAACACCAAAAGTAATAAGAAAAATAATTTTTAGTTATAGTAACTGCAAAGTGTAATTTAATTATGTTCATTTAACCCTTCAATATTCAAAATCAAATTTGTTCATTTTTTTTTAAATAAAACTGTCTATCTTTGACAATACCTTTTTCAAACCCTTTGCAATAAACAATCCTTTTATGTGATTTTGAAAATCTTGAACATTTGATTTTATACTCTTGTACATAAAATTAGACAATGGAACTTTTAAAACTTGACCTTATCAACAAATAACTTTAACCCTTTTAATTTAAAAACTGATCCTTTGAATAACATAAGTTATATCAATAAACAATTTTATCCCATTTAAAAACCATAAAACGTTTTGAAAAACATAAGTTATATCACTAAACAATCTTATCCCATTTAAAACACCAATTAACTTTTTGAAAAACATAAGTTATATCACTAAACAATCTTATCCCATTTAAAACAATTATTATTACAAAAAAAAAACAAGTTATACCAACCAACAATTTTTTATACGTCTATAATTAATTAAACAAACATATTACATCTTAACTTGAAATTCTTAGCCTAACAATTGATTTACTAGACCCATGTAATCTTTGCTGAATATTTACTTTTTATTTTTATTGTCTACTTTAAATCAAAGAAATTGTTTCACATTTTAATTTTGTCCCCTTTTTTCTATTTCACAAACCTTTTATTTTAATTCCAAATAATGTTGTAAGCCCTTGACCCCTTTATATTTTAATTAAATCTGATTTATAAATCTTAATTAGTTTTTCATTAATTAATTTTAATTTATTCCCATTAATTAATTTTAACCCTTTCTCATTAAATAGTTTTAAATGCTTATTATTAATTAATTTTAATTATTTCTCATTTATTAACTTTAACTCTTTCTCATTTAATAATTTTACTTGATTATCATTAAATAATTTTAAATATTTAACGCTGGTCTAAAATACTTAAAAAAAAGAAACCTTTTCTGTTGAATCATCTGTCTTATTTGACTTCTTTTGCACAAAACTCATAAAAAAATTTCTTAACACTTGTTTACATTTTATTCATTTATCGCTAATTTTTTATATTTAAAAAGCCTTTAATTTCTAACATTTACTTAATTAATTTCTTTCCAAAACAATTTATAACTATCTCTATTTTTAAAAAAATTTCCAATTTACTAACAATTTAATTCTATTTCATATTTATAAACTTGTTTGGAGGACTCCTCCATTTTGTGGTGGGAATTCCCCCCACTAACCACTACCTCCTCTAGTTCATGAGCTAACAAAGCCATTGTTTGAAATTCTTTACCTCCAAAAAAAATTTCATTTGAAATTGAATTATTTAAAATGTCAACTTCCCCAAAAATTGTTCCATATAGAATTTTTAATTAAATGAAAACGAGAGAAATTACCTGACCTAAATCGCAGGGTCACTACTAAATCCTGGTAGATCTTTCTTTCTTCTCCCTCGAGATCGTTTGTTTCTGGGGTGGCCATCTTGTTATGCGAGTGTCACCGATCTTGACTCTTGGCATCCCTGCTGCGAATTCCTTTGCCTACCCTTCCAGTACGTCCCTTCTGCGTTAACGTAGTAGAATTTTATATCCCGATTTTGAAATTTATAAAATTTTGCTCTCCCTCTTTCAGTTCTTAAGTTCTTATTGTTCAATTATTTATTTTTCACTGTTCATATATAAGAGGTTGATTTAATTGACATTTAATTAAATTTGGATTTCTTCACTGTTCACTGTTATATATAAATTTTGAAGCACTGTTCTTCATAAATTACTATACTGACTCTAATAATTTTTCATATTGTTCACCTCTAACACACACAAACGTCTTAAGAACGCCGCCACATAGATGTTAAGCTTTGGAAACCACTTTTGGAGAAGTTACCTCCTCAAAAAGGGTACCAGACCAAACGCGACTACATTTTAGCGACGACCAGTCTCGCGCTTAGCACGTCATTTGCATCGCCATCAATTACAGATCACAAACTGAAACAAAGGCTTGTGACCTGGAGAGACCGGACCGACGTCCTCCCTCTTTGAAGTCTCGAATAACGCTGTCTATTTTAACCCCGCTGGGCTTTTTTCGTTCCCACGAGACGTATCGTACCAGGTTTTGTCAATCAAACTGGGGTGGCTTCTAAGATCTACGTCACGACATCATGCGACTTTTCCCTCCGCTGGGCTTCCGCTTTCGCACACAATGCAGGCTCACTCAAAAACGATCAAAATATTGTCTGTTTCTTTAATTTGGGTTTAACTCTTCTTTTTGGCATTTTCGCGCCTATTTTGGTACAGGGCATCTCCTTTCCCTCTTGACAAGCCGCGTCTTCTCGAATGTCGATGGTGATTATAGGAGTATTTTGAGGTTTCTCTCCTTTCCATGTAATTTTCTTGTATTTTAAAATATACAAAACCCCTTTTCCCTACTAATGGCTTTGCTTTCACATTTTTACATTACGATATTTTAATATTATTGCGACGGTATTTGCTAATTCCAATCCTGCCCGTTGCAGCACACATACACACACACACACACACACAAATATATATATATATATATATATATATATATATATATATATATATATATATATATATATATATATATATATATATAAGGAGAGTGTGCGCTAATGGAAGGAATTTAATAATGTAAACGACTAATACAAATATAGTTCTGGTCCATGGTATTTGAACAATAGAGTGCAAAATTATTGACAGGCAGGAATATAAACATACAATTAATATCGTCACAACATTAATTAAAATAAATTTTAAATAAACGATCTTAATATTACTTCGTGCAATAAAATTTAATAAAATGATTTCAGGTTGTAATCAAAAGGAGATATATGAAGAACAGGAAAGCTTCGAAGGTAAATATTTATTTTAAAAACCTACAAATAGAAGTGTTTATCAATATAACTCTAGGCATGGATAGAGTGAAAAAAACAATCATATTTAAAATATACTGTTATGATCTATTATAAATCCAGCCACGGTGAATAAGAGCGTTTTTTATGAATGGAATATATACGAAAATCATTAAAACTAATTTTTTAGAGGTAGATGTAGCCTAAACGATTGCTAAACGGTCGCTTTATACATTTTACTTTACTAAGAATAGAACGCTCACCACCTTGTGACAAACCTTTTTTAATAGCATTCAATTTTAAGGTTTTTAGTTATTATTTATTGAAACAAATCGTAGAGGCATCTAATACATTATTAGGTAAAATAATGTAGTGATAATTAAACATGATCCAGTTAAAACTGGGAAATATATATAAACTGTTACGGACTTCAATTTTCAAATCCTAAAATTCGGACGATTTATAAAACGTACGAAGCAATCTGTTCAAAATATAAGCCCTGAAAATTGTGTGGAAAGTCATTGTATGAATACAAAAAAAATGACAGCATCAAGCGATGTGTTGTAGTATTGACTCCAAACATAGCAATGATTTTGTATCACACTTTGGTTCCAAACGCCGACATTGGAGTAGCCCCATGATTCGAGCAGTGGTTCCCGTCCATTGGGGTGGGTAGCAAATACCAGCCTTTCAACTAATTAACATTCAAAAACAATCCTACAAGACGGTCAACTAGCCAACTTACACGAAGTTCAAATGAACAACATGTTTGGTATACTGCAACCGTTTGTACAATGGACGAGTCTAGTTCAAATGACCAACGTTTCAACTAATCAACAACGATCTTACACGACGGTCGACTAACTTACACGAAGTTCAAATGAACAACATCGACACAGAGTTCAAACAACCAACATTCACAAGACGTGCAACACACGGAGTATTATCGCATTAACACTCTGCAGGCGCTCGCAGTACGATTTGAAACATACTGCAGGCTAGATGTTCTATTTACGACTACAGTTTAGATGGTCTATTTATTATTCCTGCAACACAATAAAATGTATCTTTTTTTCAATTAATGTCCGTAAATAACAAAATGAAAATTTATATAATCTTTGGTTATATTTGTAAAATAAAAATATTGTCAATTTCTATTTATCAATTTTTAAAAAAAATTATATTTAGTTAAATACACTTAGTATTAGAAGAAGTTATAGAAATTTATTTTCCAATTATATAAAAGGTAAATTGCTAATTATGTTCTTTGTTAACCATTTATTTAAGTAATTATATTAAACGGAATTTTCAGAAACTAAATTGTATTTTTTCAATCCCTTATTTATATAGTAAATGGTAATATAACTACTAACTGTTTCGAAAGGTTTTTAACAAATTATTTTAGATTTAACAACGTACTGACAGTTATTTAATAAAAGAAAAACTCATTAACTTCAAGCTCATTTTTATTATTAGCTATATTTTTTAAATATAAATAGTGCCAATATCTACCTATTCATTTGCCTATTCATTATAAACAATATATGTAATTAATTAAATAGACCTAATATTAGAGGAAGTTATAGAAATTTATTTTCCAATTATAGTAGAAGAGTTATTTTGCTAATTAAATTTTAATGTTGTTCTTTGATAGGCATTTATTTAAGAAAACGTATTTATGTACAATTTAAGTGTAGAAATTCATTACAGTTGATTTACGATAATAAATATTTATTTCTGACATTGACAATATTTTATACTGTATATCTTGAGGAGTGGTTAAATCGCACAAAGCTGTAGATTTATCAGTAAATATCCCTTCATGTTTTTTTTTTAATGTAACTCATAATATTTCTCAACGTTTAAACCTTTTAAAACAAAATCTTAGACACGAAATAAGATTAAAATTTTGAAGTATTGATAACCAGTGTATTTACCATTCTGTTCGTATTATTATGGATTTACAGGTTTAATTTTACCAGTAACGGTTACGTCAAGAGTTTAAATATAGACTTATCAATGTTTTTAGAACGGGTATAGAATTAGAATCGTATGTTTTGGTGCTCAATAATTTTATTTTGAGAGTCGTACATAAAATAATGCAAAACGAACAGCATATTGTTCAAACGAGTGGTTCTCTTATTCCATAAGAAAATTGTATTTTTGTCAAATCACTAGTCGTGGAATTAGTATTATAATATTTGTTTTTTTTTCAAATGACTTTTTCTTAAAAAATGCGCAGACGAGATATTCTTGTTAATTAAGTTATTTTAAACACTCGCCTAGCTTCTAACTTGAATTTTGTTTTAGTAAAAGTGTCACTATTTACAATAATTTTATATTATGATCTTGGTAGAAACTGAGATATTACTTATTTCCAATTAGTTTCTGCTTTTATAAAATCAAACGTAAAAGTTTTCAAACAAAGATTACTTTTTCGCTTGTTATTTAACTGTCAGTTAGTTGTTTACTAAAACATTTAGTAAAACACCTTTCAAACCAGTTAGTTGTATTATCAGTTACTATATAAATAACCGATTGAAAAAGATACTTTTTATTGCGTTGGAGGAATAATAAATAGACCATATAAATTGTAGTCGTAAATAGAGCATCTAGCCTAAACTAAGGAAATATTTCAAATAGTACTGCGAGCGCCTGCAGAGTGGCAATGCGATAATAAATAATCCGTGTATGGTACGTCGTGTGGATCTTGGTTATTTGAACTCCGTGTCGATGTTATTCATTTGAACTTCGTGTAAGTTAGTTGACCGTCGAGTAAGATCGTTGTTGATTAGTTGAAATGTTGGTCATTTGAACTAGACTCGTCCATTGTACAAACGGTTGCAGTATACCAAAAATGAACACGAGGCAGGGCCTAGAGTAGCGGTGTCACATTTACACCGAAGATACGTTGTGCCTGCAATTGAAACGAACTTAAATAGGCTTATATACTAATGAATAAAGATTCCCTTTAAATCAGACTGTAATGGGTATTTTGATTACCCTTATATAGTGTCATCACTGTTACTTTTTCTTTTGAGTAAAATAAAGAGCTCACTATTATTAACGTCAATAAATCTAATAAAGTAAGAATAATATGGAGTTTATCATTACTCAGGTGTATTTTAAACTTCGTACTATTTTCGTCCTCATCAGACTTTAGTGAAAGAAAGTCATTACGAGCGAAGAGATAGTAAATAGAATGAAATAAAAAGTAACAGAGAGATTCACGTTACTTTGTAATAGACTGAGTAAACGAAAATCCAAAGGAAAAGAAAATTTATCATTTAGATAATCACGTGATTATCTATTCTCGATGTATGCTAAAAAACGAATCATGCACACAAAAGTATTGTTCGAAAAGTATAATTTCAGAAAGGTTTTTGCTCAAAAAGAATACAGCTCCATATTTGATATCATTCATAGATTGTATTGTTTATATTGATAGGTGAAACTATATTGAAAATGAAACATTTTTATAGCTAAAACAACGATTTGCCTAATTTAAAATGTAAGTACATTTTTAATTATAATAATATTGAAACAAAATTTATGTGATAGTACTAAGCATTCTTTAACAGTAACTTCATAGTGTCTCGTATTTATTTGGAAAGTGTATTATTTGTGGAATTTAAGGTCTTGCATTACTAATAAATAATTTAAGGAATATATTACTTTCTGTCCATAAAACAATTTTTTTTTAGAAACGAGAGAGCTATAAACATTTATGTATAGAACCGCTTAGAGCAACTTGAACAGAAACCAACAGACCTGTAAGTTTTAAGACGTGTATAAGCATACATTTTTTATAGATAATTTTTTCTTGTGTTGTAAATTGGGTTGTAAAACACTTTTCTAGGTTTAAACATTTATTTCAGTTGCCAGTGTTTTTTTTTAAACGTTTATATTTTTTGATCTGTATACAGTATTGTACACACTATATAAACTTAATTCTAAAAACGATTATTTTTCTAACATTATTAAACTATTTTATTTTTCGCAAGAATTAACAAAAGAAACAGATGTTTTTAAAAAACCTCTTAATATATTTCTTGTACTTATTTTAATAAATGGTTATAATTAAAGCCATTGTTAGGGGTTTATTATGTATTAGTGAAATTTACATTTCTACTGTTTGGAATACCTTTCTGTTAATATTTGGGCTATGGTTTTATTCAGAAGTCTGCGGGGCGCTTTTCAATCATCACTCGCCCAACAATAATTAAATAAAAAATATTTTGGTCGCAGACGCACATATCTTTCTATTAGCAGACTTACCTATATAACCATTATAAAACAAAGGAAAAGATTAAAACCTAACGCTAAACATGATTGGGTTTTTTAGGATTTCTAAATTCTATTAGTATCAAACTGTATACACTTTAGTCGATATCATAGTATGTTTGCAATAGATTCTTTTTGTCATATATGACGTATGTATATATATATATATATATATATATATATATATATATATATATTAATGACTAGATAAAAACTTCGCCTTAGATGCATTACTTAACAAAATTGTTCCTACCCTTACTCTCTCTATCGCAGCTCTTTCTAACCCTGCCACGCATTTATTTCCATGATAGTTTCGTTCTTTATGATATATGCATTTGTACATCCTATTAGGAACTATTAAAATATCAGGTACGTTTCTACTATTTGGGAGGTATTTTCAATCGTTTATAATGTTAGTTTTGGAGAAACCCAAACCGGTTCATAGTTGGTTTTGTTTATGACCTTATTTCACCGTTAAAGTTGTTAATTTTATTTTTAATTTTTGCAATCAACAAGTCGATATATATATATATATATATATATATATATATATATATTAAAACAACATAGATTATTCATATACAAGAATATTTATTAATTTATATCCTTGTATTTAGCACATAAATTAATAAATATTCTTGTATTTGAACAACCTATGTTGTTTAAAATTATTAAACAAGAAAACGTATTATATATATATATATATATATATATATATATATATATATATATATATATATATATATGATATTTTGAAGTATACATGGATTCTTTGTCTTACTTTGTAGTAAAACAGGCTTATACAGATTATAAATAGCTTTTACAATAAAACCAACTTATTGGTTGTTAGAAATTCTCTACAGTTGTAAAACATTGATTACAGATGATATTCAAGAATATTTAAACCTCGTTCTTGAAGAAATACAAGGTAACCTTCTGTTTCCTAGAATTAATAATGAAAGCGGATGAAATAGACATCGAGAAGGGGGTGCTGAAATAACAGGTAGCTCTAGAAACAGGGATTAGAGAGGAAGGATTATAATTGGTAAGGTAGAAAAGACATTGGTTGTATTAAATTTATGAGAATTCACTGGGGGATTATACAGCGGCTCAGGATTGTATTGTTTCAATCAACTCCAACAAAAAGTACGATATTAATTCGCTCGACAATGTACAACAATTATTTCTCTCTAATATCATCCGGGAATATCAAATCAGACAGGAGTTTCATTATGATACGGGTACAATAAAAACGCAGTCGAATACAGTAAATCCTATTTTACAGTAATTTCTCCTGACGGTTTACCTTATAGAAAATAATTATGTAAATTACAAGTTAAATGTTAAATTACAAAATTACATAACTAAAGTGCACCGACTTAAACATTATTAATATACTAAATTGTTTTAAAAAACCTTGATTAGTTACAAACATAAAATATTGTAAATTTAAACTTTATAAGTATTATATTAATTAGCATACAATACTTTATTTTACTACATATTTTAATTACTGTTATACAATCTTTGTATTAGCTCATACTCTTCTGATATAGCCTATATCTTATACAAATAAAATTCGTTTATATTCATCCAATCAAGTTTAAATACATTTTTTTAAACCTATAAAGAATGAAATTGATGTCAATAGTTTTTTCAAATACTTAGTCAACAATTAAATAATAAAAACTTGAGGGGTATAGCCGGATTCCAAACTGAGTATCTACCAAATAATAGTCCAACACCATTCATATAATAGAAAATGGAACATCGCAAGGAAACACATTTTCTATTTGGCCACTTAATATTGTTATGCTGACAAATGTATATATGTGTATATATAGGGGATATATATAGGCCTATTTATATTATTTGTTTTTATAAAATATAAAGAGACTAAAATATAATTTTTCTTTGTTGATTTAAGCAGGAATTGACTTTTTAAAAAAATTTACATTATTGTTTATAGAGGTTTTGGTATTGTTTTCTATAAATATTACTGTAATGATTAGTTTTTTTTTATTGAATTGTTCAAAAATTGTTTGTTAACTTTAATTCAATTTATGTTTTGTTTAAAGTCATATAGAAAACTTGGAATATTTTTAAACAGCTTAGCATTAGTTGTGTCGTAGTAAACGATTTATTGTCTTGTGGATAAAGTCATGTAATACTCAGACCTACTAATCCTTATTGATTGTGTCCTTAACTAGAAAGGCAAAACTAATTTTCTCCCTTAACCCGGGGATTATTATTCGTGCTAGATTAAATGTTCCAGCTGAATTCAACAAAACCACAAAATATCCTTACATAAATTTGTTTTTGTACTAAGGTCCAAAGTATCAAAAAAGAAATAATTTAATAAAAACACTATATATTTTATTACCGTAATTTGTTTTTACTCAAATCATGTTTCTATAAGATTTTATAGCAAAAATAAACTATACATTATTTGCCTTTGCTACAAACGATAACTTTAGAATATCTACTTTAACAGATGTTTTATCATTAACTTGCACGTCACATTTGGTATCATTTGGAAAATAAAGAAAAGTATTTCATCACTAGAATTCTAAAACTAAGACAAAAGATTTATAACACATTCAAGTGAAATACACATGTATACAATCATAATTATTTAATTAGGTAGGAATATTTCAATACTAATAACATTTACAAAAAACTCATTCGAAGTATTTCATCAATTGATTATCTGGATTTAGCACACTGTCAACAGCTAAAACCAGGGCTAGACGTACAACTCTAAGCTAAAACAACACTCTGTGCTGAGGAAATATCATCTCATATGTTCTATATACATATTACCATTGCTACAAAATCTATAGTTTACAAAGGTTGAATAAAAAGGAACACCCATGTATACAGGGAACATTATCGAGTTATAGTAATTACAAAACCGTACAATCATGTCGGTTCAGTGCTATTGTAGTCTGAGCTGCTTGTATTACTCTTTGTAAATGGAGGGAAATCGAGCAAAACAATTAATGTAGTATTTTCATAACTAAGATAGTAATATATCCACCACAATTAAATATTATTAGAACCATCAGCCCTATAAGAACAACAAGAAGTTCTTTGGCATAAACGTAGATGCTAAAATAAGATGGAATCATTACATAAAAACAAGTAATATAGATCTAAACTAAATTCTTTAAAATATATTCCTACGTAGGTAAAAAAAAATATTTTTGTTATTTAATAATTACAATTAATAAAACTAAAGCAAAATAAACTATGCGTTAAAACAGTTGTTCTGTCGCATAGCATATAACATAAAAATCACCTGTTTTATGAAATCATAAAACATATATGTTTTATAATATCATATATCAAATATCGTTTGTACAGTTGGAAACGTTTACATCCTTAGTAAAACCCAAAGCTGTAATTAAATAATAAATTAACTACCTATTGACATATTCTAAAACTCGTCTGCCTATTTGAAACCGACTAGGGATTGCAAGAGTACCTAATGTAGGGATTCTTCAGACAATCCAGAACTAGGTATTAAGGAATATGGGGAATGGCCCTTGACACATCAAAAATAATTATCTTTACCGACAACTGAATATTTCAAAGATGCCAGAGGATATAAACAAGGTGGCCAAATATATGAAGAGGGCTGACAAGAGCTAAACTACTCTACCTGGTGTTTGATTAATGAGCACAAAAACTAGTTTTGCCAATGGGCAAACTTTATATATTATATTAGGTGTTTGTATGATTTCCATTAATCTAATAAGGTTTACTGAGTTTTCATAGATGAATATTCATAAAGAAAGACTCACCTCAAAACTCTGGAGAAACCACAGATTGGAGTATCAAGAGTCGTGATCATAAACATTTGAGTATATCCAGTTCTTCTTGTAGTAGTTTGATCGATATAAATGTAAACCAATGAGCAAGTAATATGGTTTTAAGGTTGGATATAACTTTTGTTTAAAGGACGGTAATTTTGTGGGAGATTATTTTATGTGTCTTACTTCAGATGAATTTATTATTTGAACAAAAAAGCTTTCAGACTGCCTTAATTTTTTATCGCAATAATTTTTTTCCTTTGATGTTTGTTTTTCCCGTGCTACTGAACGAGACGTATAAAGCAAAAAGGGTTTTGTATAAAAAAAGATGTGTGTTAGTTTATGTTCACCATCATATGCTGGGTAAGCATGTCTTTAGATTGAGAGAATATATCAAACATTTACGGCATTTGAGGTTTTATTAAAGTAAATTTATTAGTAAGATTAGACTGCAATATAATGCTAAGTACAAAATTATGGTTTGTAGTTTAATTGAATGTTAGCAGAGACCTTCTAATCCAGCTGGAATAACATTCCCCGGGTTAGAGGACGAAATTAGTTTTGCCTTTTCAAGCAAAGGACTCGATCAATAAGGATCAGGCGTCTGAGTATTACATGACTTTGTCCACAAATCAGTAAGTCGCATATTACGGAATGGTTACATTAGTAAATGTGATGAAAGATTAAACTAAATTAAACTAATTTTGGGAAGTATTTTGATAATGTTTACTCAGCAATAAACTGAAATTAAATAGTCACTTGTAAGAATATAACAGAGTACTTACTGTTGAGTACTTTCTAAGAGTTTATTATATATTTAATAGTTAACAATTTATTCAAGGCTTTGGTCTTGGGCTTTGGTTATTCTCATTATAAAGGTTACTCTTATTAGAAGTTGAGTCCTAACGATTGGAAAAGCATATTTTAATCTGTTATTGTTAGTTTTATTCCCTAAAGAAATACTTCTTGGCCTTTGTTTTTTTCCAGTAACTATTTCCAAGTATAATGGTGCTTCCAACATAGCTTTCACAATTAGTCTTACTCCATTTACCAGTTCAGAAGACATTTTCATATTTCTGACTTACATACCTATAGTGCCTATCCTTATTTTTTAAATTGTGTTGAGGCATTCCAGGTGGTGCTATTGAATTTAAGCTACTATACCAAATCACATAATTTTTATTATTTAGAGAACGCTTCAAATTATGGGTATTTTTATCAGATATTTTTTTTAATAATCGTTTCCTTTTCTTAGAAAATTTGCTTTCAAATTCAAAGAGCATCATATTCCAAGAACTTTCGAACTTTCTTACTACGTTCTGCTACTATTCTAGGAACGTAAATAGACACAGGTAGGCCTACCTTCTTAATATATGTAGTCTAAATATTGAACAGCATGAGTGAAGAAAGATGTCTACCCCGCTACCAGATCTAGCTATAGAATAACCTATTGCAGAACCAAACTGCATCTGAGGCTTAACCATCTCAATAAAGATGCTTAAAGATTTACGTCAATTCCTGATTAGGTAAATAAATTTTTAAATACTATACCACTGCACAAAGTATGTAAAATAACCGTAGACTAATGTAAAGGTTATTAGAAAGGGTAAATTCTTGTTGTACTAAAATATTACCTCAATTGTAATTATTGTTGAGCTACTGTAAAATAATACGGTTCTGGAGCTACTGTTTAGAAAATAAATCTACTGGTTTCATATATATATATATATATATATATATATATATATATATATATATATATAAATGAATGTTTGTATGTATGTATGTATGTATGTATGTATGTATGTATGTATGTATGTATGTATGTATGTATGTATGTATGTATGTATGTATGTATGTATGTATGTATGTATGTATGTATGTATGTATGTATGTATGTATGTATGTATGTATGTATGTACGTATGTATGAAGCTTAAGCATTACTAAACCACTGATCCGATCGATATGAAAGTTTGGGAAATTGTTGAGTACATTCCTGGAAAGGTTTCTGGCACTTCCCAAATATATTTCTGTACAATTAATTATAAATTACAATAGTTTTCACTGTTTTTCAAAATACATCATCATTTGTTTGACATTTCATTTGTCATTCAAAATTTTGGTTGCTATGCAACACTCAACAATGAATATATTTTTGATATGTATGCAAAAATCGAAACAAAGAAACTTCTGTAAATTCGATTAAATCAAACCAAGTTGCATTCACAATGATACATTCGTTTACGTGATGCAATTGTTAATGATAGCAATGTAAATACTAACGAATTGGGACAGATGGTTATTCTGCTGGCTACCTCCGCAGTAAGACAACGGCACATGCATGAATAAGCCCAAGATGCAATGACACATGATTGCGCATTTGGTCGTCGAGGTCTGCTTACTACATTCGCATACTAATCCTAAGCGGCAAGAAATTACAGAACTTTTGTTACCTACGTATTCATCTTCGGATCGACATGATATTACTACACAGGTGAACTGAATTGAATTTCTACACATAATTTCCGACTGAAATTGAAATTATTAATTGACTTCATTGTTAGACATCAAGTTTTTGGAGAGACACGCAAATAAAATACTAAATTAAGTTATGTTTAGCAAATGTTAAAGCTCCATTCTGTACGTTTAGGCTTAACGAAGTTGGCCAAGTCAGCTAAGATTATAAAATTAGCATAGTATTTTTGTTGAAGTTTGCAATAGTAACAACATTTAACAGTATTTCCTATTTTATTTTATATCTGATATATGATACTAAACTATACTGAAAGTAGAATAATGTGCTGTGTATCCCGTCTGGTGCATATATCTCTAACAGTTCGATATATCAAACGAGATTGTTGATATTGTAATATATTGCGCAATATATTCTTGGTACAATAACGTATTCCTGTCAGAAAAGTATACGAGTACAGTGTCCTCTGATCTCATATCATATATCGACGTTTTATTCATGTTTTATGCATGGAAAGAAAAGTTAATTCAACATTCTACAGAGTTAACTTGTATTTATGCTGATTTTAAATATAAAATAGCCTCCATAAGGTGCTGATGTGGTTGCTCTATATGTTTTCCTATTCAGAAATGAAATCTAAGAATTTACTTGCAGACTTTTACAAAAAACATGTATACAAAAAACTATATAGTAACTGAATGTTATGTTATTAGTAATGTTACAATTTTTTTTTGCCATAGCAACGAACTAATCTATAACTGCAAACTATGTTATACAAAATTCGAGAAATTAAAATTTCTTTAGGTCTCACAATTTTCGAATGGAGAAAAAAGATCGCGGATAAATATATTGCCAAAACTCAAACCTAGAGCTTACAATAAAGTCAAGTTACCTACGTAGAGATCTTTTGGATTCTCTTAAAGACTAAGAGGTTATTTCAAAATTATGTTTATACCATTTTCAAACGCTAGGTTTTATGTTTTTAGAAATATGTTGTATTTTATTAAATGAATGATAAATTAATACACCATACAACAGTTGTTTTTTAAATTTATTTTTACTTTTTTGTTGTATGTTAAGACGTTAATATGTTACTCAATACTATTTGTCAGTTAATTAAATTATTGATTTTTATTTCAATAAAACTTACCATAGTAGATTAAACATAATTAAGAGCTTGTAGGGGCGAATGCCCTTATCAAATCAATTATTGAAACCTACATCAAGTGAGTTTGAAGCGATAATTTTCAAGAGGCCTATGTGGAATTTCAGTTGTCTTGGAGTGTCTATGCAGTAAAGTGGGCCATAACATGGACTTTGTCAGTTTGTGGTTGTAAGTCATATAAAACGACGGATTTGCCCTTGAACTTTGAAACAATATGGATCATTTACAGGGATATCTTTGTTTTGCTGCCGAAAGAGAGGCAAAAGCCATTGCACTGTTGTACTGTAAATAGTTGCAAATCTTTCTCAAACAAACGTTCAAGTCCTGCATGAGTTTCTGACTGTGGTAGATAAACTAAGCCACTGTGACAACATAATATGAAATGATTGTTTGTGAAATGGAGTCCCCCAACACAATGCATGCATTCTCCATTCAAGCCTAAATTATGCAACTCTATATCATTCTCAAGTAATAATATTCTTCTAAATAGTGGGCTATTGTCAACGTCATTCTGTCGAGCAATGTTATTGGTTTCACGAACAGCTCTTCTTCTGTCTGCATTGTTTCTGAATACAACCCCTCTTTTATGTGGCCTCCCCTTTAGGTTCATAGTAAAAATAAGATTCTCAAAACCCTATAAATATTAATTTAGAAGCACCTATATTTTCCCCGCTCATTCTAATTTGAGCCATCTTCCAGAACTTTAGAACCTTCCAACCTCCCACAATCTTTCTCTCGCAATTCGGCTTACGAAATTAAGATGACTAACACTTATTAACTACATTTTTCTTTCAAATTTACACTTGTCTTACATTCACGCTACTAACATATTTTTATTAGTTATCAATATAACTACTAATAATATCGGTCTCTAGATGCTAGTAAATGAAAGATTAGATTATTTTGTGATGAAAAAACACTTATAACTTGGAATTAGTAAATGATTATTGATATTCTGTCTAGTTTACCTTATGTTGAACTACAATCGACCAGGGGGAAGGGCAGGAGTTTACTCGGTGAAACCCAGTCATAGTAAACCGATACAGAGTGACAATTTAAAAAACAAACAAACATTTAAATAAGAAATATATAAATTCTCCCCAGATACTATAAATAGGGTAGTTAGGTCACTCATGGGCACCGTTTCTTACCTGCTCTATAATTAAAGGTGCCTGCAAAAATACAAAACTATTTTTCCTTTGAAATGAAATATTTTTCAAATATTTTCTTCAGATTTCGAGTTTATAAAATAATTTCTATCTTCCTAGGTGTAAAATAAAAACGTTTCTTGTTTCCTATGAGAACAAGTCACTATTGTTGGGCTTAGTATGTTGTAGCAAGCTCCAGGAAAATTGAGACCGCTCGTTTAAATTCTGCAAATTGGTTAGCTTAATTATTTTAAAAATTACATATACTAACCGGAGACTTTGTAGTTATAATCCGTAGAGAATAGAGACTTCAGGGTAACATAGTATCACAATTTGTTGAAAATTGTTTTAACATACTTGAGAATTCGTTAAGATACAGGAGTCTGGAAATAGTGATTCTATGTTTGTATGTCCATAATTAATATAGGTTTAGTCTGTTATTTATGGCTTACTACCTTTAAATTTGGATAAATCTCAATACAAATATTTCAATATTAAGTTGAGTAATTCCAATTTTTGGGATGAAAACAATCTTAGGAGCGTATGATAAAAAAACATTTCACTAGCTAGGCGCTATAAAGTGTTTCCTCCTCTTCGCCCTACTCGTCACTGACGAAAGGTTTGGTCAATAAATCCCCTCACATCAAGAAGATAGTGTCGTGAAGCCCATTCTTGTTGATAATACACTTCTCCAACGTTATGAAGGTCCGTAAAGCGGAAATAACCTAGTTTTATAGTATCCATTTTTTTCCATTAAATTAGTTTTTACTGTAGGTAATAGTTTACTGTTAGGCTGTGGTTGTGTGCGGTTTACATATGTTAATTGAACAAGAAAAAACGTATTTTCAAATTCAGAAACTATAAATAGTGCCTAAAATTGTCCTCAAATGTTAGATAATAAATTCACTTCACAAACATAGGCTACATCTACATGGATATATTGTTGAAGAAATACCATACTATGTTATAGCACATTACTATAACGTTGTATTAAAAGAGCAATAATAACGTGAACCAACTGTTGTGTAATTTGTTATTATAATTAAATAAATCCTCTTAAGCCACAAAAAATTTTATTTGAATCGTGGTGTATATTTTGATTGCAAAGTGATCATCTTCAGAAGAAAATAACTACAACACTAACCGAGTAGTAGTAAAAGCGTTTTGCAGTAATTTTCACTAGAGATGAATGCTTTGTAATTGAAATGTAGGTCCTACATCGGGATTCAAACAAAACATTCGTGGTTTAGGATTTTAAAAAGCGATATTAACTTCGGTAGTACTAAGATAATGACTTTCGGTAACTAGATGTCGTCGATTCTGCACCCAAACGTTATACATGCTGATGTATAAATATTTTATAAACAAGATAAAAATAATTAAACCTCGTGCTAACGACCTACAATTTTAAAAAATTGCTTTAATTCATTTCCACAGATACACACACACACACAAATGTGAGTGTATATATATATATATATATATATATATATATATACGGATGAAAAATATGATTTATTTTTACGGATGAAAACTTATCATTTGGAATACATCCGTTTATTTTGCAGTCCATAAATTCGAAGTTCCGACGTTTCGCTAGAATCTAATCTAGCATTGACGAGGTGAACCCAACAACAGTTTAGTAGAGAATGGCCACTTCAACTGTTGTTGGGTTCACCTTGTCAATCCTAGATCAAATTCTAACGAACCGTCGGAACTTCGACTATATGGACTGCAAAATGAGCAGATGCATTCTGGATAGTAACTTGTCAAATATATATATATATATATATATATATATATATATATATATATATATATATATATATATATATATATATATATATATATGTATGTATATATATAAAGAAGTAAGTCAAAATACAAATACAAGAATTATAATTGAATTTACAATTCAAAGCTTTTCGTTGGCTAACAGTACCAACATCATCAGGAATATTAAACAATTCACAATATATATATATATATATATATATATATCATATTGAAGTTATAGAATTAAATATGTTTATTAAATGGAAATAGATCGTTTTATTATAATCCAAAAAAATTTAAAGTACATTAAAATAATACAATAAAAATATTGAAAAGAACCCCAATACCACAAAAATAATCAAAAATAACAAATAAGACAAGTTACTTAAGATTAAACCCTTATGTACATTTCGATGACCATGTCATCATCATCAGAGGGTCTTGTTACAAAACACAATCTAGCACACAAGAAGTTACAAACTAGAATGATACCAATCGTTCTCCGCGGTCGCTATATATAGGCGTGAGGTAAGCTCCGCCCCCCCTCCGCCCTCGACCGACAAATAACGATCGGCCATCAGGAACCAAATAGGTTATGTCAAAAATTACATTATAATAATACATATGTAATAAAAACTACAGCAATAACAATTAATAAACTAAAAGTAATTAGATTAAAACATCGTAATTTGAAGAAAGCTATTTAAGTAAAGTATATAATGGTGAGTAAGGAATAGGTCCTTTATCTGCATTCATTAATTTACAATTTGATTTGACTATAAAAACACTTTCATAACTATTAAGTAACTTTTTGGAGTTTATACATTTAGCTAAAATAACATTTTTATCTAAATCATGCTGATTACTAAGGACATGTTCTGCTACACTTGATTTTTCAGGTCTTTCATATTTAATATGGGCAAGATGTTCTTTAAATCTGGTTACAATTTTTCTTTTAGTTTGACCTATATACATCTCGTTACAAGTACTACAAATTATCTTATAAATACCTGATTTTTCCAACATTGGAATTTTATCTTTCGGGTTACACAATAAATGCTTGAGTTTATTTTGAGTTTTATAGGCTATCTTAACATTTACCTTTTTAAAAATAGAGTCTAACCCTTTTGTTAAAATATTATCGAAAGGTAAACTAATAAAAGTACATTTTTTAACTTCTTTTTGAAGAGTGGTAGTTGTGTTCAAAACATATTTTAATCTTTGTTTTCTAACAATATTATCTATAATTTTGGTATCAAAATCGTTATATCTAGCCACTTCTTTGATATAATTAATTTCCTTATAAAAACGTCTAGGACTAAGTGGTACATTGATAGCTCTGTTAACCAAACTGTTAAATGCTGCTATTTTATGTGTATAACAATGGTTGGAACTATTTAAAATATATCTGTTATTGTTAGTAGGTTTCCTGTAAATATCAAATTCAATTTTTCCATGATTTTGAATACACAGAATATCTAAAAATGGTAAACGATTATTAGTTTCTAATTCATAAGTAAACTTAATGGAACTATGTATACTATTAAGTTGGTTTACAAAAACATCAACATTACATTTACTGCTATCAAAGATCGCAAAAACATCGTCAACATATCTTAACCAAATCCTAGGAAAATAAGTAATACTATTCTTTAAGTTTTCTTCAAACCTGCTCATAAAAAGCTCAGCAATGAAAGGAGACAAACTGTTACCCATGCAGTTCCATCACATTGTTTATAAAATTCATTATTAAATTTAAAGAAATTTTGGTACATACATATTTCAGTTAATTTGACATATTCGTTTATTTTAATAGGTTCGATGTTGTTTTCTTTTAAAAAATCTTCAACAAACAATATAGTTTCTTTAACAGGAATGCTAGGAAACAACGAACTTACATCGAAAGATACCATAATATCAGTACTACTAAGTTTTATATTCTTAACCTTGTTGACAAATTCTACGTTATTTTTAATAGGAAACATACCACGTTTTTCTTTTAAAGAAGTAAATTTATAGGCTAACCATTTTGATAAAAGGTAGGTTGGGGAATCAATCCCAGAAACTATAGGTCT
The DNA here is from genome assembly GCA_036971475.1 of Prosapia bicincta. Classification (NCBI taxonomy): domain Eukaryota; kingdom Metazoa; phylum Arthropoda; class Insecta; order Hemiptera; family Cercopidae; genus Prosapia; species Prosapia bicincta. The sequence goes on along the minus strand of JBAIZL010000001.1, from coordinate 60,318,950 downwards.
CATTGCTTTCCTTTCCTTGTGGATTTTTGGAAGGCAATATAACCTAGGTATAACAGGATTAGAAATTTTAAATTTATAAATATCTTTCTTAGGAATGACTGAACTACAATTCTTAATAGTATCGTTTGTAACTTGAACAAACTTATTTAGTGGGTTTTTAACAATTTTCTGATAAGGGCCTTCTTCTAATATTTTAGTTACTCTATTGACATAATCGTTCTTATCTAAAACTACAATTGTATTACCCTTATCAGCTTTTAAATAATAACAATCTTTGTTACAAAGACCTTTAACTAACTCAAAATTATTTTTAACATTAGCCGGTTTGTTGGCCATACGAATATTATTTTCCATTTTAATTTTACAGGCGTTTCTCATGTAATTTTTATCTGACTCTTTTAAATTAGAAATACTACTTTCTATATTAGCCACTATATCAACTACAGTTTGTCTCATGGGTAACAGTTTGTCTCCTTTCATTGCTGAGCTTTTTATGAGCAGGTTTGAAGAAAACTTAAAGAATAGTATTACTTATTTTCCTAGGATTTGGTTAAGATATGTTGACGATGTTTTTGCGATCTTTGAGAGCAGTAAATGTAATGTTGATGTTTTTGTAAACCAACTTAATAGTATACATAGTTCCATTAAGTTTACTTATGAATTAGAAACTAATAATCGTTTACCATTTTTAGATATTCTGTGTATTCAAAATCATGGAAAAATTGAATTTGATATTTACAGGAAACCTACTAACAATAACAGATATATTTTAAATAGTTCCAACCATTGTTATACACATAAAATAGCAGCATTTAACAGTTTGGCTAACAGAGCTATCAATGTACCACTTAGTCCTAGACGTTTTTATAAGGAAATTAATTATATCAAAGGAGTGGCTAGATATAACGATTTTGATACCAAAATTATAGATAATATTGTTAGAAAACAAAGATTAAAATATGTTTTGAACACAACTACCACTCTTCAAAAAGAAGTTAAAAAATGTACTTTTATTAGTTTACCTTTCGATAATATTTTAACAAAAGGGTTAGACTCTATTTTTAAAAAGGTAAATATTAAGATAGCCTATAAAACTCAAAATAAACTCAAGCATTTATTGTGTAACCCGAAAGATAAAATTCCAATGTTGGAAAAATCAGGTATTTATAAGATAATTTGTAGTACTTGTAACGAGATGTATATAGGTCAAACTAAAAGAAAAATTGTAACCAGATTTAAAGAACATCTTGCCCATATTAAATATGAAAGACCTGAAAAATCAAGTGTAGCAGAACATGTCCTTAGTAATCAGCATGATTTAGATAAAAATGTTATTTTAGCTAAATGTATAAACTCCAAAAAGTTACTTAATAGTTATGAAAGTGTTTTTATAGTCAAATCAAATTGTAAATTAATGAATGCAGATAAAGGACCTATTCCTTACTCACCATTATATACTTTACTTAAATAGCTTTCTTCAAATTACGATGTTTTAATCTAATTACTTTTAGTTTATTAATTGTTATTGCTGTAGTTTTTATTACATATGTATTATTATAATGTAATTTTTGACATAACCTATTTGGTTCCTGATGGCCGATCGTTATTTGTCGGTCGAGGGCGGAGAGGGGGCGGAGCTTACCTCACGCCTATATATAGCGACCGCGGAGAACGATTGGTATCATTCTAGTTTGTAACTTCTTGTGTGCTAGATTGTGTTTTGTAACAAGACCCTCTGATGATGATGACATGGTCATCGAAATGTACATAAGGGTTTAATCTTAAGTAACTTGTCTTATTTGTTATTTTTGATTATTTTTGTGGTATTGGGGTTCTTTTCAATATTTTTATTGTAATATATTGTACCACTGTGCTCTTGATATTGTGTACATTAAAATAATAACAAGACAATCTTAGCCACTGTTAATTTTTAAAAAACCTTTTAATCAGTCTGTTGTGCGTACTGAACAACAGAGCATTGTTGAAAATACCAAACATAAAGTTCCTTTTGTACCAGAATGGCTTGTAAATAAGTCGTTGAACCGGTCTAACAATAAGAAACTAAGTGAGTACCCGCAGTGATCTATGTCAGCACAAGATATTGTAAGACGGACAACAAAGGGTACAGGAGGGAACAAAGCCTGCCACCAAAGATTGATGCCAACATTACAAAACCAAACAGTACAATACGTTCGTTATGTGTAACTTTATCAAGGCAGTATCGTAATGTTCGGAGAGAACATTGATGTGTACAAAAACGACCCCATTATCTTCTGACCCCATAAATACTTAACATTGTAAATTCTTGTTAGGTGTTTACGTGTTACTCAAGAAAGATTATGTTCAAGATAAATTCATGAAACGATAAAAATAGAGAACAAATATCGATACAGTAACAAATATAAAAGCTGAACTTAAAAACGTAACAGGCAAAATAATTAAGAGGTGTAGAAATCATATATTCTGCAATAATATATGCCTTCATATATTGTATATCTACGTAAGAACTAATAATAGAATTATAAATATAATTAACCATAATAATAATATAAATAGTAGGTCTATACATGAGGAAAATGGAGTTTATAAATTAGAATGTGAATTTTGTAATAAGGTTTATATAGGCCAGACAAAGAAGAAATTGAAGGAAGGTATAAAGAACTTTTTAATGCTTTTTTAAAATCAAATATTTATAAGTCTAATTTTGCTACTCATTGTATAAATAATAATCAATAATAAATAAACGTAATGGATTAAAATTGAATGTATGTGAAGCTTTTGAAATATATAAGCATAATATTAATGACAAGTTGATAGATGAACAAATTCAAATACGTTTTAAATTCGATACTATATTTAATGTATATAATGTTGTGGCAGCAGTAGAATAGGTTTGGCACTATTGTAATAGATTTGGCAACTATGTAATGCTTTATCTAGTAACTTCATATTTGTTAGACAATTCTTTTAGTCATTCTTAGTATTGTAATTCCTGGTGATGTTAGTAATGTTAACCAACGAAAAGCTTTGAATGTACTGTTCAATAAATTATTCCTGTAATTGAGTATATTATTTAATCTTAAATATATATATATATATATATATATATATATATATATAGAGAGAGAGAGAGAGAGAGAGAGAGTTTTATATATATATATATATATATATATATATATATATATATTTATATTTAATAAATATGATGATATGTTTACTAGCATAGTTAATAAAATAAAAATATTTCAAAAACAAGAATAATTTTAATACATCAATTATTCTAATCGAATAATATATTATGTATTAAAACTATTCTTGTTTTTAAAATATTTTTAATTTATATATATAACTACAGTTGACCAAGGCAATCTGTCATTAATTTTAATTGTAATTGCTCTGATCATTCGCTTACATTTTCTTTGGAGAGCTCAAACATATATGTTTAGCTTACATATATGCTTGTTCTATACTAAAATCATTTTGTATGTGATTGCATATATATATATATATATATATATATATATATATATATATATATATATATATATATAGGCTATATATATATATTTAAAGTCTTAAAAGAAATGATAAACATGTGCTTTATAATTTTTTTTTAATTCAGGTAATTATGTGTAAACATGAAAATATTTTTATGTTTTGTAAGAATATTTCACCCTAAATTTAAATGACGTTTAAAATTTACTGTTTTTACGCATAGGTTCACATGGTACTATGGACTTAAAGTGTTAGGAATATTGTTACTAAGTATAATATGCTAAAACGAAATATAAGATGTGAGTGAGGTTAGTTATGTCAAATTCTGACTGGATCATTGACTCTTCCAGTGACTTGTGAATACGCGTGAATAACGTTTTCTGGCTGAACATCAACTCTGTATTATACTGTATAAGCGACTATGAAGTTAAATCTATTTTCCCTTGGTCTTATATGAACCCCTCTTATATTTCTTTATACATTTTACTTACAATATTAATACAGTACAATTTACACCTCAGTAGTATTTGAGTATTGAACAACCGGTTTTTCTCAAACTCAACTTTGAATTATACATCGGAGTAAATTTAGTTTAAATTTTCATTTTAACTCATTCTAAAAGCTCTTAAACAATTACTTCAAAAGTGAAACTTTTACTACAATTAGTAGGATAAAACGAATGCTAAGATGCAACAATACATCTACACACTCGTATTAACAGATGTAAAGTAAATGTGAGATATGTAAATGATTCGTCTAATTATCAGTAAAATTACATTTATTTAACAATTTTTTCACTTTCGGTACACTTAATTGCCATCCTACTTTCGTAACGAAATTTTCTATAAGTTTTATTTGTAAACGCTTTTGGAAATCTGTTTATCTACTTCTTCCAAAACCGATAAAACTATTGCAGGCCTAAAAACTCTATTGTTTTTAATTTGACTAAAATTTTGGTTACGCAAGAAGTAAAAAAATACAATGTTATGATCTGTTATATTTATTTTTCAAATAAAAAATATAAAAAACCTACAATATAAATCTATAAAACAATGTAACATTTTTGTATAACCTCATTTCAGTTAAGGAACTGAATTCTGATAAAATCTTTTGCTGGCAGAAACTCTTTAACAAAGTATATCGCCGTCTATGTTTATTTGAACTTATCTGTTTTTTTTTTTTACATGTAGAAGAAAGTCCTGATGTTTTTCAAAGGCCTTCATAGATCATTTTCACTGCAATTTCTCTTGCAATTTTACTGCAAATTATTAGGATAAAACGAATCAAATATATGCTAAGACGCAAGAATATGAGTTTTATTAATTTTAAATACAGCTAATGCACGATAAAACTCATTGCTCTTTAATTCTTTCAAAGTAACAACACGTTATACAGTAAAATAAAATATTTATTTTTTATGTAGTCAGCAAAACAATGCTTTATTCCTAGTGATTTTTGGAAATGTTTAACTTTAAAATTTCCAATTTACTAATACTTCCACAAAGGAACATCAACGCTAAATGAAACAATGATAAAATATAGTTATTGAACATAATTAAGAGTTGTTACAAGTATAATAAATGTAAAAACTAAAACTTATAAACAGGCTGACAAGAAATCAATTGGGCAGTTGTCTAAAATTACTATCTACTAAAGCGCTATAAATGAATTCAGATTATATGAAGATAAATAATATTGAACACAAGTGAAATAGAAACAACTCTGCACATGGAATAAATACTTAGTTATAGAGTTAGAAATTATGAAGTAAATAAATGGATAAAAGGCAAATGAAGATGATTTTTAGGAAATTACAGCATAATCAATATTAAGTAAAGATATTTTAAAGAACATTATAAAAATCAATTTTTATTAAATAATGTAAGAATAAAATGTGAGTGAAAAAAAATATATACATAGATAAAACTTCATCTAAGTAGAAAACCTTTACTAAAAAAATAGGAAGAATTTTTAAAGTTAAAATTATTATAGACATATAAATAGGTGTACCAACAGTTTATATATTTATACCACGTTTTTATTAGTTCGGATTCCGTCATATCTGTCTCTCTGTCTGGGTGAAATTTTGCAATGGAATTTAAAAAAAACTTCCCGACATACCTAGAGACCTGAAATTTTTAACATAGGTCATAACAGGATGACAATGTCATATTCACTTGGCTTCTTGTCTGTACGTTTTTTTTTTCAACAAAAGTTGTACTAATTGGTCCATGAAATAGATACTTGAAATTTTAAACATGGGTCGGGGATGGTCCATCTACTTACAAGTCAGCACTGGATGACAATGCAATATTCACTTGGTTTCTAGTCTATAAGGTTCCTGGAACAATGTTTGAATCAACAAATTAAATTTGGCTGATCAGCTAGAGACCTGAAATTTTAAACATGGTTCGGTAGTGGATAGCAGTGCAATATTCAGTAATAATCATTGGAATAACAAACTCCTTGAGGAGCTATATGCGCTTTGCATTGCACGATGCCGATTGCAAAGTTCCATATCCACGAGACTAAAGAGCCCAGAATCACTAATTGCAAAAAAAACTTTCTTAGTACGAACAAACTTTTTTGAACGAACATAACCCGTAAAAAAATTGGAATTTCTGGGGGTGGATATATCAAGTGTTCTTATGAAAATTCAGTGGGGCGCATCCTATAGATAATATTATAGGGTCATTTTAATTATTCATTAAATGAGACCCTCGTTTGCCTTATTGTATTGTCATATGTACATTAAAAATTTACACTCCCAGAAGTTCCAAATTATTTTATAATTTTTAGCTCCTTCAAAAACGTTTTACTAAGAAAGTTTTTTCTTGAAATTATTATTTTGAGCTTAGCTTGTAAGGTTATGTTAATACAGTAACAAATAAAAGACGCGCGCGCACACACACACACAAATATATATATATATATATATATATATATATATATATATATATATATATATATATATATATAAGGAGAGTTGTGTGCTAATAGAAGGAATTTAATAATGTAAACGACTAATACAAATATAGTTCTGGTCCATAGTATCTAAACAATAGAGTGCAAAAATATTGACAGGCAGGAATATATACATACGATTAATATCGTCACAACATTAATTAAAATAAATTTTGAATAAACCATCTTAATATTACTTCGTGCAATAAAATTTTATAACATGATTTCAGGTTGTAATCAAAAGGAGATATATGAAGAATAGGAAGGCTTTGAAGGTAAATATTTATTTTAAAAACCTACAAATAGAAGTTTTTATCAATAAAACGCTAGGCATGGATAGAGTTAAAAAACAATCATATTTAAAATATACTTTTATGATCTAGTAAAAATCCAGCCACGGTGAGTAAGAGCGTTTTTTATGTATGGAATATTTACGAAAATCATTAAAACTAATTTTAGGAGGTAGATGTAGCCTAAACGATTGCTAAACGGTCGTTATTTAGTTTACTTTACTAAGAATAGAGTAAACCAAATTGTGGCAAACGTTTTTTAATAAAATTCAATTTTAAGGGTTTTAATTATTATTTATTAAAACAACTTGTAGAGGCATCTAATACAATATCAGGTGAAATATTGTAGCGATAATTAGACATGATCTAGTTAAAACGGGGATATATATATAAACTGTTACGGACTTCAATTTTCAAATTGGGAGTTGCCCTATGATTCGAGCAGTGGTTCCCGTCCATTGTGGTGGGTAGCAAAATACCAGCCTTTCTACTAATTAACATTCAAAAACGATCCTAAACGACGGTCAACTAGCCAACTTACACCAAGTTCAAATGAACAACATGTTTGGTATACTGCAACCGTTTGTACAATGGACGAGTTTAGTTCAAATGAACAACGTTTCAACTAATCAACAACGATCTTACACGACGGTCAACTAACTTACACGAAGTTCAAATGAACAAAATCGACACGGAGTTCAAATAACCAACATCCACAAGACGTACAACACACGGAGTATTATCGCATTAACATTCTGCAGGCGCTCGCAGTACGATTTGAAACTAAAAAACGAATCATGCACACATTGTTCGAAAGGTATAATTTCAGAAAGGTTTTTGCTCAAAAAGAACACAGCTCCATATTTGATATCTTTTAAAGATTATATTGTTTATATAGATCGGTGAAACTATACTGAAAATGAAACATTTTTTAAGGTAAAGCAACGATTTGCCTAATTTAAAATGTAAGTACATTTTTAATTATAATAATATTGAAACAAAATTTATGTGATCTTACTAAGCTATGGTTTCATTCAGAAGTCTGCGGGGCGCTTTTCAATCATCACTCGCCCAACATTAATTAAATAATAAATATTTTCGTCGCAGACGCACATATCTTTCTATTAGCAGACTTATCTATATAACCATTATAAAACAAAGGAAAAGATTAAAACCTAACGCTAAAGATGATTTGGTTTTTTAGGAATTCTAAATTCTATTACTATAAAACTTTATACACTTTAGTCGAAATCATAGTATGTTTGCAATAGATTCTTTTTGTCATATATGACGTATATATATATATATATATGACTAGATAAAAACTTCGCCTTAGATGCATTACTTAACAAAATTGTTCCTAGCCTTACTCTCTCTCTCGCAGCTCTTTCTAACCCTGCCATGCATTTATTTCCATGATAGCTTCGTCCTTTATGATATATGCATTTGTACATCCTATTAGAAACTATTAAAATATCTGGTACGTTTTTACTATTTGGGAGGTATTTTCAATGGTTTACAACGTTAGTTTTGAAGAAACCAATAACCGTGCATAGTTGGTTTTGTTTCTGACCTTATTTTGCCTTTAAAGTTGTTAATTTTTTTTCATTTTTGCAATTAACAAGTCGTCATATATATATATATATATATATATATATATATATATATATATATATATATATATATGATATTTTGAAGCATACAAGGAGTCTTTGTCTTAGTTTGTAGTAAAACAGGCTTATACAGATAATTAATAGCTTTTACAATAAAACCAACTTATTGGTTGTTAGAAGTTCTCTATAGTTGTAAGCCATTGAATACAGATGATATTCAAGGATATTTAAACCTCGTTCTTGAAGAAATACAAGGTAACCTTCTGTTTTGTAGAATTAATACTGAAAGCGCAATTAAAGCGGATGAAATGGACTTCGAGAAGGGGGTGCTGAAATAGCATGTAGCTCTAGAAACAGGGATTAGAGAGGAAGGGTTATAATTGGTAAGGTAGAAAAGACATTGGTTGTATTAAATTTATGAGAATTCACTGGGGGATTATACAGCGGCTCAGGATTGTATTGTTTCAATCAACCCCAACAAAAAGTACGCTACTAATTCGCTCGACAATGTACAACAATTATTTATTTCTCTCTAATATCATCCGGGAATATCAAATCAGACAGGAGTTTCATTATGATACGGGTACAATAAGAACGCAGTGGAATACAGTAAATCCTATTTTACAGTAATTTCTCCTGACGGTTTACCTTATAGTAAATAATATTGTAAATTACAAGTTAAATGTTAAATTACAAAATTACATAAATAAAGTGCACCTTATTGGTATACTAAATTGTTTTAAGAAAGCTTGATTAGTTACAAACATAAAATATTGTAAATTTAAACTTTATAAGTATTATATTAATTAGTATACAATACTTTATTTTATTACATATTTTGATTGATGTTCTAAAATTCTTTGTGTTAGCTCATACTCTTCTGATATAGCCTATATCTTATGCAAATAAAATTCGTTTATATTCATCCAATCAAGTTTAAATGCTTTTATTTTAAACCTATAAAGAATGAATTTGACGTTAATAGTTTTTTTCAAATACTTACTCAACAATTAAATAATAAAAACTTGAGGGGTATAGCCGGATTCCAAACTGAATATCTACCAAATAATAGTCCAACACCATTCATATAATAGAAAATGGAAAATTGCAAGGAAACACATTTTCTATTTGGCCACTAATATTGTTATTCTGACAAACGTATGTATGTGTATATATAGGGGATATATATAGGCCTATTTATATTATTTAAATTTATAAATTATAGAATAAAATATAATTTGTCTTTGTTGATTTAAGCAGGAATTGACATTTTAAAAAAATATATAATATTGTTTATAGAGGTTTTGGTATTGTTTTCTAATAATATTACTGGAATGATTTTTTTTTTTTATTGAATTGTTCAAAAATTGTTTGTTAAATTTATTTCAATTTGTGTTTTGTTTAAAGTTATATAGAAAACTTGGAATATTTTAAAACAGTTTAGCATTAGTTGTGTCGTAGTAAACGATTTATTGTCTTGCGGATAAAGTCATGTAATACTCAGATCTATTAATCCTTATTGATTGTGTCCTTAACTAGAAAGGCAAAACTAATTTTCCCCCTTAACCCGGTGATTATTATTCCTGCTGGATTAAATGTTCCAGCTGAATTCAATAAAACCACAAAATATCCTTACATAAATTTGTTTTAGTACTAAGATCCAAAGTATCAAAAAAGAAATAATTTAATAAAAACACTATATATTTTATTACCGTAATGTATTTTTACTCCAATCATGTTTCTATAAGATTTTATACCAAAAATGAACTATACATTATTTGCCTTTGCTACAAACGATAACTTTAGAATATCTACTTTAACAGATGTTTTATTATTAATTTGCACGTCACATTTGGTATCATTTGGAAAATAAAGAAAGGTATTTCATCACTAGAATTCTAAAACTAAGACAAAAGATTTATAATACATTCAAGTGAAATACACATGTGTACAATCATAATTATTTAATTAGGCAGAAATATTTCAATACTAATAACATTTACAAAACAACTCATTCGAAGTATTTCATCAATTGGTTATTTGTATTTAGCACACTGTCAACAGCTAAAACCAGGGCTCTAAGCTAAAACAATACGGTGTGCTGTGGAAATCTCATCTCATATGTTCTATATACATATTACCATTGCTTCAAAATCTATAGTTTACAAAGGTAGAATAAAAAGGAACACCCATGTATACAGGGAACATTATCAAGTTATAGTGAGTACAACACCGTACAATCATGTCCGTTCAGTGCTATTGTAGTCTGAGCTGCTTGTATTACTCTTTGTAAATGGAGGGAAATCGAGCAAAACAAATAATGTAGTATTTTTATAATTAAGATAGTAATATATCCACCACAATTAGATATTATTAGAACCATCATGCCCTATAAGAACAACAGGAAGTACTTTGGCATGAACGTAGATGCTAAAATAAGATGGAATCATTACATAAACACAAGTAATATAGGCCTAAACTAAATTCTTTAAAGTATATTCCTACTTAGGTAAAAAAAGATTTTTTATTATTTAATAATTATAATTAATAAAAATAAAGCAAAATAAACTATGCGTTAAAACAGTTGTTCTGTCACATAACCTATAACATAAAATCACCTGTTTTATGAAATCATAAAACATATATGTCTTATAATATCATATATCAAATATCGTTTGTACAGTTGGAAATTTTTACAACATCCTTAGTAAAACCCAAAGCTGTAATTAAATAATAAATTAACTACCTATTGACATATTCTAAAACTCGTCTGCCTATTTGAAACCGACTAGGGATTGCAAGAGTACCTAATGTAGGGATTCTTCAGACATTCCAGAACTTGGTATTAAGGAATATGGGGAATGGCCCTTGACACATCAAAAATAAATATCTTTACCGACAACTGAATATTTCAAAGATGCCAGAGGATATAAACAAGGTGGCCAAATATATGAAGAGGGCTGAAAAGAGCTAAGCTACTCTACCTGGTGTTTGATTAATGAGCACAAAAACTAGTTTTGCCAATGGGCAAACTTTATATATTATATTAGGTATTTGTATGATTTCCATTAATCTAATAAGGTTTACTGAGTTTTCATAGATGAATATTCATAAAGAAAGACTCACCTCAAAACTCTGGAGAAACCACAGATTGGAGTATCAAGAGTCGTGATCATAAACATTTGAGTATATCCAGTTCTTCTTGTAGTAGTTTGATCGATATAAATGTAAACCAATGAGCAAGTAATATGGTTTTAAGGTTGGATATAACTTTTGTTTAAAGGACGGTAATTTTGTGGGAGATTATTTTATGTGTCTTACTTCAGATGAATTTATTATTTGAACAAAAAAGCTTTCAGACTGCCTTAATTTTTTATCACAATAATTTTCTTCCTTTGATGTTTGTTTTTCCCGTGCTACTAAACGAGACGTATAAAGCAAAAAGGGTTTTTTATAAAAAAAGATGTATGTTAGTTTATGTTCACCATCATATGCTGGGTAAGCATGTCTTTAGATTGAGAGAATATATCAAACATATACGGCATTTGAGGTTTTATTAAAGTAAATTTATTAGTAAGATTAGACGGCAATATAATGCTAAGTACAAAATTATGGTTTGTAGTTTAATTGAATGTTAGCTGAGACCTTCTATTCCAGCTGGTATAACAATCCCCAGGTTAGAGGACGAAATTAGTTTTGCCTTTCCAAGCAAAGGACTCGATCAATAATGATCAGGCGTCTGAGTATTACATGACTTTGTACACAAATCAGTAAGTCGCATATTACGGAATGGTTACATTAGTAAATGTGATGAAAGATTAAACTAAATTAAACTAATTTTGGGAAGTATTTTGATAATGTTTACTCAGCAATAAACTGAAATTAAATAGTCACTTGCAAGAGTATAACAGAGTAAACAATGACATTTGTTCAACTATTTCCTCATTGTTTATTTACTCTTGTGTGCTTCAGTTTTCTATTTGAATCTTAATGTTTGGAGGCACTTTTGCTCTACCAAAAGATACCTATAATTGTCCATGACTAAAAACTGGGTTTTCCAAATAGTTACCAATTTTTTCAAGGCTTTGGTCTTGGGCTTTGGCTATTCTCAATATAAGGTTATTCTTATTAGAAATTGAGTCCTAACGATTGGAAAAGCATATTTTAATCTGTTATTGTTAGTTTTATTCCCTAAAGAAATACTTCTTGGCCTTTGTTTTTTTTTCCAGTAACTACTTCCAAGTATAATGGTGCTTCCAACATAGCTTTCACAATTAGTCTTACTCCATTTACCAGTGCAGAAGACATTTTCATATTTCCGACTAACATACCTATAGTGCCAATCCTTATTTTTTAAATTGTGTTGATGCATTCCAAGTGGTGCTATTGAATTTAAGCTACTATTACTTATATATATATATATATATATATATATATATATATATATAAATGTTTGTATGTATGTATGTATGTATGAAGCTTAAGCATTACTAAACCACTGATCCGATCGCCATGGAAGTTTGGGAAATTGTTGAGTACATTCCTGGAAAGGTTTCTGGCACTTCCCAAAGATATTTCTGTACAATTATACCTTACACCAGTTTTCACTATTTTTCAAAATAAATCATTTGTTTGACATTTCATTTGTCATTCGAAATTTTGGTTGCTATGCAACGCTTAACAATGAATATATTTGTCATATGTATGCGAAAATCGAAACAAAGAAACTTCTCTAAATTCGATTAAATCAAACCAAGTTGCATTCACAATGATACATTCGTTTACGTGATGCAATTGTTAATGATAGCAATGTATATACTAACGAATTGGGACAGATGGTTATTCTGCTGGCTACCTTCAGAGAAAGTAACGGCACATGCATGAATAAGCCCAAGCTGCAATGACACATGATCGCACATTTGGCCGTCGAGATCTGCTTTCAACGTTCACATCCTAATCCTAAGCGGCAAGAAATTACAGAACTTTTGTTACCTACGTATTCATCTTCGGATCGACATGATATTACTACACAGGTGAACTGAATTGAATTGCTACACATAATTTCCGACTGAAATTGAAATTATTAATTGACTTCATTGTTAGACATCAAGTTTTTGGAGAGACACGCAAATAAAATACTAAATTAAGTTTAAGTTTTGCAAATGTTAAAGCTCCATTCTGTACGTTTAGGCTTAACGAAGTTGGCCAAGTCAGCTAAGATTATAAAATTAGCATAGTATTTCTGTTGAAGTTTGCAATAGTAACAACATTTAACAGTATTTCCTATTTTATTTTATATCTGATATATGATACTAAACTATACTGAAGGTAGAATAATGTAGCTGTGTATCCCGTCTGGTGCATATAGCTCTAACAGTTCGATATATCAAACGAGATGGTTGATATTGTAATATATTGCGCAATATATTCTTGGTACAATAACGTATTCCTGTCAGAAAAGTATACGAGTACAGTGTCCTCTGATCTCATATCATATATCGACGTTTTATTCGTGTTTTATGCATGGAAAGAAAAGTTAATTCAACATTCTACAGAGTTAACTTGTATTTATGCTGATTTTAAATATAAAATAGCCTCCATAAGGTGCTGATGTGGTTGCTCTATATGTTTTCCTATTCAGAAATTAAATCTAAGAATTTACTTGCAGACTTTTACAAAAAAAAACTATATTGTAACTAATTGTTAAGTTATTAGTAATGTTACAACTTTTTTTCTTATACTGACCTGAACACAACTCATTCAGAGACAAAACACTCAGGTAAATGAAGAAATCTTAGTCAAAGCGAGAACGCAAGGCCATAGCAACGAACTAATCTATAACTGCAAACTATGTTATACAAAATTCGAGAAATTAAAATTTCTTTAGGTCTCACAATTTTCGAATGGAGAAAAACGTTCGCGGATAAATATATTGCCAAAACTCAAACGTAGAGCTTACAATAAAGTCAGTTACCTTTGTAGAGATCTTTTGGATTCTCTTAAAGACTAAGAGGTTATTTCAAGGTTATGTTTATACCATTTTCAAAAGCTAGGCTCTATGTTTATAGAAATATGTTGTATTTTATTAAATGAATGATAAATTAATACTTCATACAACAGTTGTTTTTTAAATGTATTTTTACTTTTTTGTTGTATGTTAAGACGTTAATATGTTACTCAATACTATTTGTCAATTAATTAAATTATTGATTTTTATTTCAATAAAACTTACCAGAGTAGATTAAACATAATTAAGAGCTTGTAGGGGCGAATTCCCCAATTTTAATTAATTAATAAAACCTACATCATGTTTGAAGTGATAATTTTCAAGAGGCCTCTGTGGAATTTCAGTTATCTTGGAGTGTCTATGCAGTAAAGTTGGCCATAACATGGACTTTGTCAGTTTGTGGTTGTAAGTCATATAAAACGACGGATTTGCCCTTGAAATTTGAAACAATATGGATCATTTACAGGGATATCTTTGTTTTGCTGCTGAAAGAGAGGCAAAAGCCATGGCACTGTTGTACTGTCTAATGCATGTAAATAGTTGCAAATCACTCTCAAACAAACGTCCTGCATGAGTTTCTGGCTGTGGTAGATAAACTAAGTCATTGTGACAACATGATATGAAATGATTGTTTGTGAAAATTGAGTCCCCCAACACAATGCATGCATTCTCCATTCATCAAGTCTAAATTATGCAACTCTATATCAATTTCAAGTAATAATATTCTTCTAAATAGTGGGCTATTGTCAACGTCATTCTGTCGAGCAATGTTATTGGTTTCACGAGCAGCTCTTCTTCTGTCTGCATTGTTTCTGAATACAACCCCTCTTCTACGTGGCCTCCCCTTTAGGTTCATGGTAAAAATAATATTCTCAAAACCCTATAAATGTTAATTGAGAAACACCTATATTTTCCCCGCTCATTTATGGCAATGCCTCTAATTTGAGCCATCTTCCAGCACTGTACAACCTTCCAACCTCCCACAATCTTTTGTGTACTTACTACAATTAGTAGGATAAAACGAATGGCATGTATGCTAAGATACAACAATACATCTACACACTCATAAAAGAAATTTTAATCATAAAAAAGGGCTGGTATAGGGCAAATAAAAGATACTGCCTATTACTTTGTGATTGATTCTATTGAAAAAAATATACTTACATATTTTTATGTTTACTTATTAGGACAGCGAATCTCTCACTTTTGGACGGAGCTGATTTTAACCGAACACTCCAAACGTTGCAACTCGTCTGCAACCCTATTGAGCCGTACGGTACTGCCTAGGTGTTTTAATCTGTCTGGACCTTCAAATGATTTTCCTCCACTAGAAGTGACGTTACTGGGTGTTGCATATTTCCTTGCAATCAGAGCAAATGAAACTGTCTGTGACTGAGTGAACGGTCATACGGTCGCTGCCGTTTTGACCCTTTTGTTATTATTTATAAAGATAGGTCATGTTATATGATGAATAATCGCTCGTAACAATGTACATATTTCTTACATAAATAAATTAAATCATCAATTACATCATAAATAAATTATTTTATTTGAGCTATTGATCTCTGATTTGTGGGGTTGAGCAACCGTGCAGCCTGCCCACGAGTAGTAACTGGAGATTACTTTATTATTTTTTTCTAATTCTAGAGCTACGTATTGCTAGTCGTCGTACACTAACTCTAATATTACTGACTATAGGACCTACCAGGCATTTTTAAAAATTATTATCATCCATATTTTGAACTATAAGTACCGAAAATGGTCACACATAATTTTCAATTTATAAAATGTTATATCCTGAAAATAACAGGCACATACCTTTACATATTGTAACAATGACAATTTCCAAGTTATAAACTAGTTTTTATGTTTCAAAACACAAGTTAGTCATAGTATATGATTGTTAATGCAAAATCGTAATAGAATTCACTAGGAATTCATTTGACAAAAATTATTTAATAACTGACGAAAAATAATAGTTTACTTCAATAAATAAATAAATAAATAAATATATATATATATATATATATATATATATACATACAAATATATATATATATATATATATATAATAACATAATGTATGAGGCTAAAAAATAAATTCAGTTTGTATTAAAAAAATGTATAATCGGAAGAAGTATTAAGCGACAAGAATAGTTACTAAAATTACGGACAAAGTACTTGACCATTGTTCTATTTCAAGTAGTCATAGAGGAATGCGGGAAACTTTGACAAAAGAAGGATCCAACTATTTTAAGATAGGACTTTCCAAGGGCCAAAATACCTGGGTTATAATAACACTGTACCGTTAGGGAAGGTTCTTTGTATATGGGTAAGGGGATAACCAAATTAACTAAAATACGTGAAAGGGGAGAGATGATGCGAGGTTTGAAAAGGAAGTGGTCGGGAGAGTCTTGGAAGAACTTCAGAAGAGAGCAGACGTATTGGGGGAGGGGTCCAACTGTCAGTATGTTAATAAGGGGTAAATTTTGTTAATAGAATTAAGGAAAATGAATTTTTTTGAATTTGTATAATTTGAAAAAGTGCGACGTAAATAATTTAGCAAAGAATTAGGAAATATAGGTTAGGTATGTTAAATTGCATCGAAGCAGTATCAACGGTCAAGATCCCAGAAAATCAAAGAACAATAAGTACTTTATTTTTTTACACTTAAATTAGCCAACAGAGCCTTATAAATTCAGAACAATTTCTATAATAATCTATATTTTCACCACGTTCTAATTTATAAAAAAAAAGATCCATAATAATAACCCCAGAGAAAGAGCAATTAACACTGTCATTATTAAACTTTATTGTAATAACCTAAAGCCTCAAGAATCCACCTTTCTCTTTTTTGTAATTGTAATATTAGTTAAGGAATCAATATCTGGTCACTAAATATTATTAAGGTAAATTGGTATAATGTGTATTAAATAAATGTCTAGAATAAATGCCAATGATGTTAAAATTGATATTGGTGTTAATTAATTAGAAACTTGAAGGTGAGACTAAAGAGTGTTAAGGTAATTAAATACATAACTTAAAGGAAAGGTTATATTTTAAATAACTTAGTTTATAATATATATATATATATATATATATATATATATATATATATATATATATATATATATATATATATATATTAAATATGGTGATATGTTTTCTTGTATATATAGTTAATAAATTTAAAATATTTCAAACACAAGAATACTTTTAATGAATATATTTATTCAAAGGTTAAGATCCCAGAAAATCAAAGAACAATAAGTACTTTATTTTTTTACACTTAAATTAGCCAACAGAGCCTTATAAATTCAGAACAATTTCTATAATAATCTATATTTTCACCACGTTCTAATTTATAAAAAAAAAGATCCATAATAATAACCCCAGAGAAAGAGCAATTAACACTGTCATTATTAAACTTTATTGTAATAACCGTGTTATTCGGTTTTATTCGGCGAAAAGCTTTGAATAAATATATTCATTAAAAGTATTCTTGTGTTTGAAATATTTTAAATTTATTAAATATATATATATATATATTGGAACACATATATTGGAAATTATGACTTATTAGTTTACTTTTTTAAAGGTATTATAAATATAATGAGCACTAAAAATTAAACGAACTGCCATTATCTAAATAATGCCACATTTTAAATAGATAATTATATCTCCCAATACGATTCTTAAGATCGATTAGGTTTTACGAAAAAATGAATTCTAACATCATAGGTCTGCTTTAGTCTTTGAAAGACAACCACAGCCTAATATTTATGAAATAATTCTACATCATATACTATTAAATAATTTTCAATGAGTATTTCTAGGATTTAGGTGTTCAAATAATAACCTATTTGAAGCTTTTACTGAAGAATTTGAAGCTTTTACAAAACAAAACTGCTTAGTGTAGTTCTATATCACGATATACGATAACACACAAAAATTATAGGCTAATTCATTTTTTAACTGAAAACTAATATAGTATACAAAAGTTATTGGATGGACATAAACATACAATTTCGCGTCAGTATGATTCCGTCAGGATAATAGCGTCAGCATAAACTCCATCAGGTTACGATAAGAGACGCCTCTAATTCAATTAAATAACATGATTTCGTACATCACCTGGTTTTATGTTGTAAAACAACTATTCTAACACGTAGGTTGTGTTGCTTTATTTATTGAACATTGTTAAGGGAAAAGGTTATTATTAAATAGTTTTGGTAGGGTAGTAAATATAGTAATTTATTAAAGCTTTAATAAATCTTAATTCAAATAATTACTCCGAAGTGAAAACTTTTATAGTGACGCCTACTCTGAAGTGAAAACTTTTATAGCGACGCTTACTCCGAAGTGAAAACTTTTATAGTGACGCTTATTCTGAAGTGAAAACTTTTATAGTGACGCTTACTCTGAAGTGAAAACTTTTATAGTGGCGCTTACTCTGAAGTGAAAACTTGTATAGTGACGCTTATTCTGAAGTGAAAACTTGTATAGTGACGCTTACTCTGAAGTGAAAACTTTTATAGTGGCGCTTACTCTGAAGTGAAAACTTGTATAGTGACGCTTACTCTGAAGTGAAAACTTTTATAGTGGCGCTTACTCTGAAGTGAAAACTTGTATAGTGACGCTTATTCTGAAGTGAAAACTTTTATAGTGACGCTTACTCTGAAGTGAAAACTTGTATAGTGACGCTTACTCTGAAGTGAAAACTTTTATAGTGACGCTTACTCTGAAGTGAAAACTTGTATAGTGACGCTTACTCTGAAGTGAAAACTTTTATAGTGGCGCTTACTCTGAAGTGAAAACTTGTATAGTGACGCTTATTCTGAAGTGAAAACTTTTATAGTGACGCTTACTCTGAAGTGAAAACTTGTATAGTGACGCTTACTCTGAAGTGAAAACTTTTATAGTGACGCTTACTCTGAAGTGAAAACTTGTATAGTAACGTCTACAAAAACTTAGTGGATTCACATAAACATACAATCTCGTGTCAGTATTATTACCGTCAGAATAATACTATTAGCCCTATTTTTTTATTTGTAGTTCAAAATTCTTTGTTGTGTTTGAAAATTCTTATTATTATATAACATCTTATTTAAATCTTGTTGTTCAATGTAATTGTTTTTTAATAAAATTGGTGTTTATAATTATAAACATAACAAATGTATACTTAGTATCTGATTACGAAAAATTAAATGTTTATCTCAATTCAAATTTTCTGTAGACCACAACCACTTGAGTGCTTCAACCTAATTTTTATTATATTCAGTTCGCTTGATAACAATTATTCTTAATAAAAATAAATATATTCATTAAGCTATATCTCAAGTAACTTTTCAATTCAATACCACTTTTACGTGCAATAATCATTATAGCTTAGCCTATAATTTAGGCGTTTTTGGTTAAAACACCTGTTATGAAAACTAACCAGAACACATAAAAACTTATGAATAAAATTATTGATCATATATGTCTTCACTTAATTTATACGTCACCGCTAGATTACACCCACATATTGTTTAATAGATGTACTTATAATAGTTAAAATAATGTAATTTATAGTAATATAATCATGTCTAATTCTTAGGTTATCAATTTAGGTGACAGAATTCTCGCTTAGAACAGTAGTCGCATTTTCTAAACAAATTCAGTATTCATTTGATTTAAATTTCTTTAAAAACAAAGAACAACTTACACAAAACTCACAAATGAATCATTTATTTACTCATATGCGTTTCAATGACAGTCATCATCATCAGTGAGTGTTACTACTACAAACTCTAACTTACAACTAAGGATCTTTAGTTGTAAGTTAGAGTTTTGTAGTAGTAACACTCACTGAAGATGATGATGACTTTGTCATTGAAACGCGTATGAGTAAATAAATAATTAATTGGTGAGTTTTGTGTATGCTTTTATTTGTTTTTAACATAACCTCACAAGCTAAGCTCAAAGAATATTAGTATAAATTTCTTTATTTACAAGATCATTGCCTATAGCAGTGCATTCAACAATTTCCTATAGTCTCATGTTATTCTGATACGTAGTAGTGTATTGCATAGGGAACTAAGAGTCATGCATGTTTTTTTATAAAAATAGAAGAAGGAGATAAAATATTGAAAAGATATATTTCAAGGCTGAGTTTCTAAAAATGAAACCGATAGTGAAAAAGAACCTCTTTATTCCAGATAGGTGTAGGCCTACTTCAAATAAAAGCGTCCCTGCCCACACGATGTCATTATTTACCCTTATTTCCAGTACTATGGGGTAACGTCATCTCTTTGACCCTAGCTGATCCCATCTTCCCTCCCTTACCCTTCTTACAATACACTGTAACGGATTTGACCTCTCTTATTAACCCCCACATACAGTAGGTTTACTTGAGGTTTGTGATCATGCAAACGTGATGCCAATTATCCCACCTAAAGAGATATTGGGGGCTCTACAAAGATGTTTTTAAACCCCCATTCTATTCTTACTTACACGCTTAATGATTTTCTATCATTCCGTGTCAAAATATCTCATAATGACTTTTCGCTTTAAAACAAAAAAATGACACAAAAAAACTTAACATTTGCTTTACACTGAATTTCCCAAGAGATCAGACTATATAGATGCAGAAATTACATCGTGTTCAAGCCAATAATTCATTATTTAAATAATTGAACGAAACACACATTACAAACAAAATTGTTAATAAATTACCTTTTGTTTAATAATTGGGGTAATTTTATATTTTATAACCTGAAAACTAATAAATAGTTTCAAGTATTAATAATACACAAGGAAATTAATAATACTTAAATACCTCTATAGAAAATATTTTTATTTTAACGTGATGTACATTTCGTTACCAAGTAATCATCTTCGCAGATATAACAATCAAAATATCATAGTTAGTCTTTGTTGTTATCCCTCTGGAGATGGTTACTTGGTAACCGAAATCTGCATTATACTAAAATAAAAATAATTGTGGTTCGAATTTTTTTAGTATTATTTTGTATTACTTAGTCACAGTGTATTACAGATAAGTAGTAGGGCCTCAATAAATATGAGCTTGGATTTTTAGTTGAAGTAATAATTTATTAAAGAAACTAACACACGCTGAAAATAAATAGATTTATTATATCAAAAGCGTTTTAATGAAGACACTATTATCCACAAATATTTCAAATCAACTTTACAATTTTTACGTTCTTGGTTAATAATATTTGATGATGACTGTTATTGAAAAGAGTTTGATACATTTCAAGAATTTATTGTTTGTTAGTTTTATTACTATGATGTACTTTATAATAATGTTTTCCATCGAATTGGATTACCAATGACCATATTTGAATATTTCCTATTTTTAATAAAAATAAAATTTTAATATTTATAGAAAACGTTTTGAAATAAATTTATTGCACCTTACATAGAACCGCCTTTATATTATACTTATAAGTTATACTATATTATAACAAAATAAGTTCGCAAATCGGCAATTAGTTAAAAGGTTTCGAAATATTTGAACAATAAAATCCACGAGAATAAATATATCTTAATAATTATATTTAAATAGATTGATTTTTTTTTTAAGGATCCTATAACCTTTTGTTCACCACTGAAGTAATTTTGATTGGTAGAAAGCCAACATTCTGAAAACATATTGACTCAATGTTTAGAGTTTTAATCTTAATTTATTTCAGCGGTGTGAAATAAAAGTTTTGTGCTTTGATTGCTTTTTTAGTTTAGTAAAAACTAAAACAAATCAGGTTTAATGCCATTTCGTAAACATTACAATACTCTAATTGGTTTAAAAATAACAATTGTTTGTTTAATAAAGATGCTTAATATTATTTTAAGATCCGTTAATGAAATCACAAAACAATATTTCTTTGTGTTATAAAAACCAACACAATACATCATTGAATTTTTATTTTTTGTCTGCAAAACTTTTAAAAATATATAAAGTATATATTTAAAATCATGGTAATAATGTTTTGTCTCTATAAAATTGTTATTTATTAATTTTTGTCTGCAATTTCTCCTGAAATATTACTAGCTTCTGAGACTTCTGTATGCAGACAAAACACCCCAGTTGGAAAGTTAAAAACCGTCGTTCTAAAACCTTCCGAATAGATGACTATGTAGTTTTCCTAAATGGATATACAAACTACAGAATTTGTTTAATAAAAGCTATTGATTTCAAACCTAAAATATTTAGTAGTAAAGAAACAGGAAAACCCCAAAAGGTTTACCGTATTGTACAGTCACGTCCGTATAAACTGAATACCATCTGCTCTTAATGCGAGTTTTATTAAGAGTTACGACTGTACAAAACAAGGTTTGGACCGTTTCCAAAATACAGGAGCATATTGTACGCTGGGTTGAATTATTACATGTAACGATAGGCTATTTGCATCACGTGGTTTGTATTCAATTTATTGCTTCCGTATGTTTGGTCTATAATATTATTCTTTTATCTTGTTCTGGTTTTCACGGTATATATTGTACTAACTTGTTATAGTAATCTATAACATAACTGTGTTAAATATTTCTGAACCCACTCCTACATTACTTACTTTATATGGGTTGATGTTTGTTTTTTTATTAAGGTATAGTTATTGATTAACGATAACAGAGTTTAAAATATGAGATCCTTTTAGAACTAAGGATGTATTAGTAATAATGAAATTACTGTTACGTTCTTCCAAGGGATAAATTAATTACAAGGCAATTTTAGACTAACTATTTACCAATTAAATTCACACACTTGTATAGCTAATATCTACATACTTAACATTTATGAAAGGTTCCAAGGACTATTTTAGGTTATAAATAGTGTATACATTTTAGAGTATATATAGTTCTATACACACACAAACCCCCACACACACAAATATATATATATATATATATATATATATATATATGTGTGTGTGTGTGTGTGTGTGTGTGTGTGTGTGTGTGTGTGTGTGTGTGTGTGTGTGTGTGTGTGTGTGTGTGTGTGTGTGTCTGTGTGTGTGTTTGTGTGTGTGTGTGTGTGTGTGTGTGTGTGTGTGTGTGTGTGTGTGTGTGTGTGTGTGTGTCTGTGTGTGTGTTTGTGTGTGTGTGTGTGTGTGTGTGTGTGGGTGTGTGTGTGTGTGTGGGTGTGTATGGATGTGTGTGTGTGTGTGTGTCTGTGTGTGCGGGTGTGTGTGTGTATGTGTGTGTGTATGTTTGTTTATTTGTGTGTATGTGTGTGTCTATGTGTGTCTCATAAACTCGTTACAGAACATCTTATACACTTGAAACGACATAGATATTCGAACCGAAATAATAACTAGCAGGCATTAATATGTGTTAGCCTAACTATAAACTTTGCCTTGGGCAACCAAACAGGGCTTTATGGGCTATACGCACTTCAAGTCTCGTAGTGGTCAAGTCAGTCTTCGGTTAAATAGGCACAATTATCAACATAAATAATAATACTAGTGTTTGGATAAATTGAAATAGTGAACGATGATTTTATGTCTTACCGATAGCTTTGAAATAGTGTGACAGGGTTTTTTTGGAAGGAGAAAACTCTCATTATAATTTAAATGTAATGACCTTAAAAAAAAACAAACCAAGTAAAATTCTTTTATTATCTGCATTTACAAAAGTGTTATCATTATTCACCAATGCCATGATTAGCCAACCCTACAACCTTTTCTTGAGAAGCAACTTAACGTCGAATGGATAATACTAACTAAAAACAGAGACAAGAAGGCCTAGCTTGCCACAGACCCGAGCGGTCAAGTTACACAGGATGTATTAGACAACCTACTGCTATTTACAGCTAAGGGTCATAGAGATTGGTTAGAAGTAGGGTGGAGGGTATGATAGTGTCCATCGTGCAAACTTTCATCTCAACTAGCCCCTTGAATCACGGGGTGAACAAAAGGGTAATAATTATGGTATTGGATGGAATTCATTGTAAATCAAACATCATAAATTCTTTGCTATTGATTTATCCAGTTATCCTTTCACTTGAAGCTAGAAACTGGAAGGAAAATCGAGGGTAACTAAATCAGCGAATTTCGGTGTATCCTAAAAAAAAATGTATGAGAGATTGTTAGTCTTGTTGCGACATAATGTTAGCTTTAGCTAAAATAGATTCTATGATGACTATCTCCGCGTTAAATTAAAAAAATGATAACTTGTAATTAAGGGAAAGAGAGTGACAATATTTATTAGACATAAAACAAAAGGAACAAGCATAACATACTACAAATATAGACTATGTGGACAAATGTTTTGTTCACAAAATGTTGGTATACTACTCCACTTACCTATAAAAAGTGTTTAACAGGATAAAATTATTAAATGAGTAAGAAGAAAATTAAGTTTTAAGGCAGAAAACCAAGAATCGATAAAGTTTTTAAATAATTGTGGTATCAAGGATAACACAAAAACTTAAGATGGGAAGTTAACTCGAAAACTTTAACCACATTGTAAAATCATATTAGAATAAGTTCAAACTTACATATGAATATAACAACGGCAATGTATTTGAACAGGCCAGTAAAGTTTTTTCATCGATCACTCTAGAGTCTCCAAGCTGGTTCCAGCAGTTTAGACTGGAGACTTAAGCACACCCAAGACCATGGTAAGAACTTTTATATCCCTGCCTGGGAAGGAAATGATCTTGTATACAAGTTCAAACCACTCTTCCAAGCCAAAGTAATAAGCCCCAGACTAGATACAGAACTGAACTTTGCACTGCGACAACCATTGACGAAGGAAGTCAGACTAGTCTGGCCGATATTTAAGTCTACAAACTTCGTACAAATGAG
>JBAIZL010000001.1:60276270-60288770 GCA_036971475.1 Prosapia bicincta | reverse complement strand
AAAGTTTTGTAAATGTTATTATTTCTTTGGGGGATTCCCACATTACCAGATATATTTTGAATTCCAATTTCAGTCTTTTAACAAAATAGACCCCGCAGCTTTGTTTTGGGGGATAATTTATTCCCGCATTTCAGTTTTTTTTTGTATTTATAAACTTGTTACTAATAAATGAAACAGAGAGAAAATCTTCTGAAGGTGAACGTCTCCTACTATGTTAGTTGTTACAATCTAGTTTATATCGAACCATGTTTTTGTTACGTTGACCTTTGTCACGAGGCAGGAAATGCGAGAGAAAAAGTACAATGAAAAGGGCGGAGTTGTTCCTGAACTGTTCTGCATTTCCAAGAATTTTAATGTCCCCAATTTGTGCCTGAATTACGTTTAGAAATAGAAAATTGAACAAATTCAACTTTTACAGTAATTTTCGTTGCAGACATTTATAAAAGTTAATAAGTTTTTTTAAAGTTCACATTTTCAGATATTTTGTCCAAAAAGTATTTTTCGCAGCATTGTGCATGGAGTGTTTTTAGTTATTCCGAATATTGTTTATTTGCAGGGAACATTTTAGAGTTATCGAACAGTGCAGGACAATACACATGCAAGATAAGCTGCGAATAAATCACAGGATGGAATTAAAACTGTATTGGGTATTGTGTATTGTGTACAATGCTATGCCTCTGGGGAAATACACCACTGTATGATGCGATAGGAACTTTGGAAATAAATAAATCTCTTGTTCACTTACTGCGTGTATATACATGGGTATGGATAGTCAGTGGTTACCAAGTTGTCTATAGTTTAATCAAATCATGCTTATTTGTTTCTACCAATAACCACTAACAGGTTATTTCTACAAGTTGGCAAACAGATAATTTTATCAACTTCACTCAGAGAAAAATTATTTTTATATAACTTTTAAATGAACTTTTATTTTATACACACACTTTAATATTATTTTCTTTAAAAAACAAACACAGTGCACACAAACCTGAATTTTTTTTCCAGCGAATTGGTAGGTAAATATAAGCTGCATAACACAACCTATACACATAAATATAGGTAAACCCTTTCCATAATAATAGTTTTTATAGATATAAGGTCAGCTGGGGATCTAGACAAAATGTTAGTGCTGCTGAGGAGAGTAATATTGTTATATGTTAATGTATAACTTGAGTAAAAACTAGAAGCAAATAAAATATGCATCAGATAGTTGAGAACAAAATGCTCTGTTAGAAAAAAATCATACTGCTATCTTTCGTTTAAAGCATACAAGTTAATTTCATTCATGCACAAAAACATACATATCCGCTTAACACTATATAAACCCAACTTTGCTTCAAATGTAATTAAATTCGAATTTGGATTATTAAGATTATATCGATTTAACAAAGATGGTTCCTTATTTAAAAATTACTTGAAATTTGCGTAAAATATATAATTTAAATTTATATGTAGAGTTTATCTTTAACGGTAATTAAGTTGCACAAAATCTAAAGCTATTTTCTATTCATCAATTCTCTATTGGCAAAACTGTAAATCCTCTGCTGCCATCTTCGGATCATTTTTTTTTTTTTTTTTTTTTTTAACTTGGGAGCGGGTTTGAATTGCCCGAAGAGTAGGAATGAGCATAGAATAGCGCGCCCACCCCTAAACTCGGCCGCTACGTAACCTAGGACTATAGGGGTAGTTTTGGATGATGCTCAAGGTCATCCCGGCCCTGACCCTAGACCAAGGGGTGGTTTCGACCACGTTCAGGGGGGTAGGGGGTAGTTTTTCGAAAAAAAAAAAAAAAAATCGGCCGCTACGTAACCTAGGACTATAGGGGTAGTTTTGGATGATGCGGGCGGACGTCGTGACCCTGATCCAGGCCTTAGGGGTGGTTTTGAACACGTCCAGAGGGGTAGGGGTAGTTTTTCGAAAAAAAAAATAAATTCCAGCCAACTAACCTAAGCTAGCCAAAATGGATCTAACCCAGCCTAACCTAAGTGTTGGGGGTGACCTCGGCTACGTTCAGGACCATCACCGGGGGTACCTCCGGGGGTGGATTGGGGGTGGGGGGTAGTTTTCGAAAAAATATTGGAAAAACGTGCCTTGACCGATAGGGTGTGTCTAGAGTGCATTATCGCGTCGGTAGGGGTAGTTTCACCTAGGGGTAGTTTTTGAATAAAATACGAAAATGCCAAAAAGCGATCGGTATGATCAACAGACAGTACGGGATACGTGTAGAGGCCCTTTTGGGCCGTTGCGGAGGCTGTTTCACCAAGGGGTAGTTTTTACAAAAAATATGAAATTGCCGAAAATCGACCGGTTTGATCGAAAGACCGTACGGGATATGTGTCCATTATGGTAGGCTGTGTGGGTGGGATCACCGGTTTTCAGATTGTCAAAAATAATAGGGGTCCTAGGTAAAATCCACCCGGGCATTAGTTAAAGCCGCCAAGGTAGAGCCAATATGGAGCACGCACTCGGTTAAAGCCAACCCGAGCCTAGCCACCCAGCAGCTAGGCCTTAGGTAAAGCTAACAAGGAGCTAGCCCTCGCGTAAAGACATCTCAAAGCCGACCCTTAGGTAAAGTAACCCAGGAATAGCTCCGGTGGTGGGGGTAACTTTGGAAAGATTTAATGGTTATCTGATGACGTATCAGCGCTTGAGCGAGTCTAGGCAAGTAGTAGGCTCGCCCTAACTATAGTGGTCTACCCCAAACAATTTTGATGATGAGGGGCCCAGGGGTATATGATTGGCAAACCCAAAATTTGTCTATGCTACTAAAATAATAAACAATGCAGTCAGCCTATAAGTAAAGCTACATAAGAGCAGGGCTAAGACGGTTGCTATACCAACTACCAAGAGAAATACCTCCACCAAGTCTTAGGTAAAGCTATCTGTGGAGCAGGGCCACAGGTAAAACCATCCCTTATGCCAAACCATAGGTAAAGCCATCCAGGTGTCGGACCTTCGGTAAAGTCACACCAGGAGTCGTGCTAGAGGTAAAGCCCCCAGGAGCTAGGCCTTAGGTATAGCCAACTTTCAAAGGTTGGTCGTATCTCCGTCACGTGCATCACTGACCTGTGGCTGTAGAAGTTAGGGGTGGTTTTGGATGATGCAGGCGGTCGATGTGACCTTGATCGTAGCCTTGGGGAGGGTTCAACCACGTCTAGAGGGGTAGTTTTTAGGAAAAATTATTTTCAACCCACTAACCTAAGCTAGCCAGAGTGCTTCTAACCTAACCTACTGTTGGGTGGTCAACCACGTCTAGAGGGGTAGTTTTTAGAAAAAATTATTTTCAACCCACTAACCTAAGCTAGCCAGAGTGCTTCTAACCTAACCTACTGTTGGGTGTGCGATAAAGATGAGGATCATCACGCCATCTGCCATGTACAGAGATATTGTGATGGTTTAGTTAGTGACCCTCATTTGGCCTGTGTGATAGGCTATTCAATCGTGGCGCTATTTACTCAGCTAGTGTGACGAGTTATGTGTTGGTAGCTGTGATAAGTAATGTATTGGTAGCCGTCCACACCTTGCTGTTGTCGTAGTTCATGAAGTGGTAGGTTTTCCTTACGGAGCTATTGTCTTAGCACTGATATAGGTCTTACGTAGGTATTATCTTGGTCACGGATCGATAACTGTTTTTACGTAGCTATTGTGGTGTTGGTAGCTGTCTTTACGTGGCTAGTGTAATGGTTCATTATTTAATAGCAATCATTACTGAGTTAGGTTATGCATCTTTAGCTGTCTTTACATAGCTATTATGATAAGTTATGTATTGGTTGTTATCTTTTCGTAGCTATTTTAATGGGGTAGGCATTGTTAGCTGCCTTTACGCATTTATTGTCTTTACATAGCTAATATGATAGGGTATGTATTGGATGTTATCTTTTCGTAGCTATTTTAATGGGGTAGGCCTTGTTAGCTGCCTTTACGCAGTTATTGTGTGACAGGTTATGCATAGCTGTTTTTACATAAGTCTTGTGATAGGTTATACAATATTAACCGTCTGTACGTAGCTATTATGGTAGGGTGAGCGGCGGTAGCTCTAACGTAACTATTGTGATATAGTACGGATTGGTAGCTGTCTTTACGAAGATATCTCTTAAGGTCTTAAATTGATAAAGGGCGTTACGTAACCATTGTCTTAGATTATGAACCGGTAACAGTTTTGACATACCTATTATGGTAGAGTATAATTTGTTAGCTGTTTTACAGAGATGGTGTCTAAAGTCTCGGTTTGATGGAGAACATACCTGGACAATATGTGTAATGGCCTTGACGGTTTCTGCATAGCTATTTTGGCATAGCTATATACTGTCTAAGGCTTAAAGCTTTTGCCAGTGCCTTCGCTAACCAATTGACCTCGGTGTGGATGTTGGTTGATTAGCGTAAGTTTTTCAGCGTTGAATAGCTGATCTGGCCTTCACCAGCCGTGGCCTATTTGAACTTGGTGTAAATGTTGTTCGTTTGAACTTCGCGTATGTTGGTCGGTTAAACTTAGCGTAAGACAGTAGTTTAGTTGAAACGTTGGCTATTTGATCTAGCCTACACTGGCCATCACGGTATCGACATAGCCACCATCTTCGCCCTGGATGACGTCATATTCGATCCTAAGTTGTGCATCGGATACTGTGTGTTACCCTTAGTCGAGCCATTCATCGGATATGTGTTAGCCCTAGTCAGGCTAGGCATAGGTTACTATGTGTTATCCATTAGCTAAGCTATGCATCGGACACTGTGTGTGTTAACCATAGTCAAACTAACCATTAGTTATTCACTAGCCTAGTTATGCTTTGGATACCATGTGATAGCCGTTAGTCATTCTATACCTCGGATACTATGTGCTAGTCCTTGTCGGGCTATGCATCGTTTGTCGTGCTATGTATTTGATTCCAGGATTGGTGTCTGTTGTCAGGCTAGGTATCTATTGTCTAGTTATGTATCTTTTGTCTAGCTATGTAGGCTATGGTCAGGCTATGTATCTGTTATCAGGCAATGTAGGCTATGATCATGCTAGGTATCTGTTGTCAGGGTGCTGGTTACTCTTGCATCACCATAGATTTGTGTCTATGGATAACCAGCTTAGCATAGTATGTGGGTTTACACAGATAACACAGAATGTAGGCTAACTATATACATTACCCAAGCCATGCATTGGATACTTTATGTTAATCATTAGCCTAGCTGTGTTAACCATTAGTCAGGCTACACATCAGATAATATGTGATATTCCATAGCCAGGCTCAGCATCGGCTACTATGTGCTAACCATTAGCGAGGCTGTGCACCGGATATTATGTGTTGGGGCATTCTCAAGCTACTTATCGGATACTATATGTTAATCCATCGTCGGGGTATGCATCGGATACTATGTGTTAATGATTAGTCTAGCTATGTGTCGGGTATTATGTGGACAAGTTGTAGTCAGGCTATTGTGTGATAACCATTAGCTAAACTATACACTGGATATAATGTGTTATACTTTGTAGGCCCGTGTCTTCTTAGCATAATATCTATGCAGGCTTACACACATGTTTGTTTAACGCGGTATGTAGGCCTAACATAGTATATACGTCTATCTATGATAGCATGCGTGTTGGCTTGGCGTATTTATTCGGTTTACACGCATATTTGTTTAACAGCGTATATACGGCTATTTAGAGTATATTGCATGCTGGTTTAACATATTATATACCAGGGTAGTGTTTCTTTCCAGCTGACTTTTGAAATGACATGTGTGACTATATCTAGACCATACATAATTGATAAGCCAATTTTGGGGGGTTTATGCTTATTTAGCGAGGCTATGCACCGGATATTATGTGTTGGGTCATACTATGTGTTAATGATTAGCCAAGCTATGTATCAGGTATTATGTGGTAATTTGCGGGCCGCTTTTAGGATAGTGTGTGATAGCCCTTTAGCTAAACTATGCATTGGATATAATTTGTAGGCCCTTGTCGGCTTACATACATGTTTGTTTAACGCAGTATGTAGGCCTAACATAGTATATACGCCTATCTATGATAGCACGGATATTGGCTTGGCGTATTAATGTGGGTTTACACGTATATTTGTTTAACAGCGTATATATGGCTATTTAGAGTATATTGCATGCTGGTTTAACATAGTATATAAGCCTATGTAGGATAGCATCCATGTTGGTTAGCATAGTATTTATGTGGGTTTACACGCGTATCTGTTTAGCACAGTATGTAGGCTTAGCATATTATTTATGTAGGTTTACAAGCATATTTGTTTAACACACTATATAAGCTATCATTCATCCCGGCTTAACATATTATATAGGCATATGTGGGTAACGGTGATATTTGCCTATAACAGGATGTATATAGGTTAACCTGCATATTGGTTTAACACCGTTATGGCTATTTAGAGTATATTGCATGCTGGTTTAACAAAGTATATATGCCTGAATGTTGGCTTAGCACTGTATGTATATATAGGTTGCGTAACTTTTTTTTTAATTATATTGTAATATTTGTTGACCGTCATGGGCTTGATAGGTTATGCATTGGTAGATGTACCTTATAGTACTTCCCATATTATACGATTGCCTGGTTCTTCCTGATATATGAGGTGAAACTATCTCTGTTCATATAGGCTGTGGCCAGTGATTTACCGACATAGTAGGCGCATTTAGGGATTCATGTATGTAGGCCTAGCATAGTATGTATGCAAGCTTGCGTATTTGTTTAACACATTATGTGGTCTATCGTATATATTGGTTTAGCTATACCTTATAGTACTCCCCATATTATACGGTTGCCTGCCCGTGGTTCTACCTGATATATGAGGTGAAACTATCTCAGGTCATGAAGGTTTTGGCCCGTGGTTTACAGACATAGTATGTCGGCCTAGCATAGTATGTATGTAGGCTTGCATATTTGTTTAACACATTATGTGGGCTGTCATATATATTGGTTTAACACGTTATATAGGCCTTCTCGTCTTACATTGACCGTTTACGTAGGCCTACCGGGCCCCCGCGTTGTGATTGGTCGATTCAACTTGTTAACTATTTGAAGTCTATGTAGGTCGTTGGTCGTTTGATCTAACCGATCATTTTTTGGTAATTTCATATATTATTTGATAACCGCCCCCACTTGATGCCTGAATCCGGGGTTACTTTACCTATCGGCTGGCTTCGAGATGGCTTTTACCTGAGTCCTTGCTCCGTGTTTGCTTTACCTATGGTCTAATTCCATGGTAGCTTTACCTAGGCCCCGACTCCATGGTAGCTTTACCTACGACCTGACTCGACGGTGTCTTTACCTATGGCCAGACTCCAGGCCGGCGTTACCTAAGGGCTGACTCCTAGGCAGCTTTACCTCAAGCCCGAGTCCGCGGTTACTTTAACGGAGGTCTGACACCCTGGTGGCTTTACTTAAGGGCAGGCTTCGGGTTGGCTATACCTAAGGCCTAGCTCCTGGGGGCTTTACCTCTAGCACGACTCCTGGTGTGACTTTACCGAAGGTCCGACACCTGGATGGCTTTACCTATGGTTTGGCATAAGGGATGGTTTTACCTGTGGCCCTGCTCCACAGATAGCTTTACCTAAGACTTGGTGGAGGTATTTCTCTTGGTAGTTGGTATAGCAACCGTCTTAGCCCTGCTCTTATGTAGCTTTACTTATAGGCTGACTGCATTGTTTATTATTTTAGTAGCATAGACAAATTTTGGGTTTGCCAATCATATACCCCTGGGCCCCTCATCATCAAAATTGTTTGGGGTAGACCACTATAGTTAGGGCGAGCCTACTACTTGCCTAGACTCGCTCAAGCGCTGATACGTCATCAGATAACCATTAAATCTTTCCAAAGTTACCCCCACCACCGGAGCTATTCCTGGGTTACTTTACCTAAGGGTCGGCTTTGAGATGTCTTTACGCGAGGGCTAGCTCCTTGTTAGCTTTACCTAAGGCCTAGCTGCTGGGTGGCTAGGCTCGGGTTGGCTTTAACCGAGTGCGTGCTCCATATTGGCTCTACCTTGGCGGCTTTAACTAATGCCCGGGTGGATTTTACCTAGGACCCCTATTATTTTTGACAATCTGAAAACCGGTGATCCCACCCACACAGCCTACCATAATGGACACATATCCCGTACGGTCTTTCGATCAAACCGGTCGATTTTCGGCAATTTCATATTTTTTGTAAAAACTACCCCTTGGTGAAACAGCCTCCGCAACGGCCCAAAAGGGCCTCTACACGTATCCCGTACTGTCTGTTGATCATACCGATCGCTTTTTGGCATTTTCGTATTTTATTCAAAAACTACCCCTAGGTGAAACTACCCCTACCGACGCGATAATGCACTCTAGACACACCCTATCGGTCAAGGCACGTTTTTCCAATATTTTTTCGAAAACTACCCCCCACCCCCAATCCACCCCCGGAGGTACCCCCGGTGATGGTCCTGAACGTAGCCGAGGTCACCCCCAACACTTAGGTTAGGCTGGGTTAGATCCATTTTGGCTAGCTTAGGTTAGTTGGCTGGAATTTATTTTTTTTTTCGAAAAACTACCCCCTACCCCTCTGGACGTGTTCAAAACCACCCCTAAGGCCTGGATCAGGGTCACGACGTCCGCCCGCATCATCCAAAACTACCCCTATAGTCCTAGGTTACGTAGCGGCCGATTTTTTTTTTTTTTTTCGAAAAACTACCCCCTACCCCCCTGAACGTGGTCGAAACCACCCCTTGGTCTAGGGTCCGGGCCGGGATGACCTTGAGCATCATCCAAAACTACCCCTATAGTCCTAGGTTACGTAGCGGCCGAGTTTAGGGGTGGGCGCGCTATTCTATGCTCATTCCTACTCCGAAGCACTGCTACCTTAAGGTATATTGTACTTACCTCCCTGATCTAGTCAAATAACCCCTTCCCTCTTACCAGGTTTAGGAGTCTCCTGACTAGAGTTTTACCTTCAGCATCCACCGAAGCCGTTCCATCACCAAAGAGGTTGAAGCGCCTCTCAGCAAGTACTTCACATCTGTAAATAATGTGTGTGGCAGTCTCGAGTTCCTGCCCGCATAATCTGCACACTGGTTCATCCTTGTAGATACCCATTTTATGCAAATGTTTCCTTAGTCCACAGTGTCCCGTGAGTAGACCTGTGGCTATCCTTAATTCCTGCCTAGACAGATAGATTAGACTCTTCTGCAGCCCCAAGGAAGGTTTCCTAAGGGTTAGCTTGCTGTGTCTCATCCCTTCGGCCCTGATCCAGTGCTCACAGTGTCTTTCAGCCATCCACCTTCGCACTGTCATCCTGACCATGGATTTGGAAATACCTACCGCAGGCTCCGGTCCAATCAGGGGAGTCGAAGACCCCTCCCTGGCCAGCGCATCTGCGGCTTCATTTCCAAGTATTCCCCTATGCCCTGGCACCCAACCTATCATGACTTGATTGTGCCTTGCCAGAGCTTGTAGGTTAATTAGGCACTCCCTGACTATGGCCGAGGTGACCACGTGTCCGTTTAGTGCCTTAATTGCTGCCTGACTGTCGGAGAAAATAGCAATCCGGGTCCCATGTGTTTCCCTTCTCGCTATCTCTCCCAGACAGGCATTTATAGCATATACTTCGGCCTGAAAGACAGAGGTATGCCTCCCCAAGGAAAAAACTAGTTCTACCCTTGGGTTTTTACAATACACCCCCGCTCCAGTGCCGAAGTCCATCTTGGAGCCATCTGTGTACCAGATCTGAGCTCCCGATGTTAATGTCCCTGACCATTCCATCACAGTTTGGTGTACCTGGTCAGGTGCAAACATTCGAGTAATGTGGTCGCTGCCCATTTCTAAGACGGGTTCTTTGACCATGCACTCGATACTCATATGTCCCGAGACATCTGGGAGGTTAGCCCAGTTGCTCGAGTTGCGCAATCTCCATGCCGCTAGCCTCGCCTCTCCCCTAAGGACAAGCTCAAGGGGAGGGAGGTTAGGCATTACTTCCATTGCTGCACCTGGTGTAGTTGACATCGCTCCCAGTGTGCACAGACAGGCCAATCTCTGGATAGAGCTCAGTTTAGCTCTTGTCTGTGCCTGGTTGGCCTTTGTCCACCATACCAGAGCTCCATAGGTAATCATAGGTCTTATCACCCTCAGATACATCCAGTGCATCATTGATGGCTTCAGTCCCCATTTCTTACCCACCATTCTACTCACAGTCATCAGTGCCCTTTTGGCCCTGTTAACTGTCCTCTCAAGATGTGGGTTCCAGGTGAGTTTCCTGTCCAGAGTAACTCCCAGGTACTTCACCTCCCCCACAAACTCAAGGTATTCACCAAACAAGCGGGGCATCCTGGTCGTCAGATCTTTTCGCTGTCTGGTGAAGTTAATGAAAGCAGTCTTTTTTGGATTTACCCTAAGGTTCTCCTTTTTACACCACTCTTCAATCAGTCGTAGAGGATTTCTGATTACCTCAAGGACTGTATCAGGGAATCTGCCCAGGACCAAAACAACTATGTCGTCCGCATATCCTAGACAGAAGTACCCTTGTTCATTCAGGAGTTCAATAAGGTTGTCAACCACTAGGCACCACAACAGAGGAGAGAGAACCCCCTGTGCACAGCCCAGACTTGTCTCCGCCCTTCTGACCTCCCCTGCCACCTCTACAGAAATGCTTCTGTTTGTTAACATGGAACTTATCCAACCACAAGTGGTTGCATCCATTCCATGACGTCTTGCACCACTTACCATCGTCTCCACTGAGGGGTTATTGAAAGCCCCTTCAATGTCGAGGAAGGCACCTATGGCACAACCTTTCTTGGCGATCATTTGCTCAATCCTACCAACCACTTGATGGAGAGCTCCCTCGCAGGATTTCCCCGGTTGATAAGCATACTGGTTCCAATGCAGTGGTTTTATGGCCAATGCACCCCCCCTAATATGCCTATCAACCAGTTTTTCAAGTCCCTTAAGAACAAAGGATATGAGTGTAATAGGTCTGTATCCTTTCCCTTCCGATTGGTTACCGGTGGGCTTAGGTATAAAGACCACCTTACTAGCTTTCCAGGCTGCCGGCACATGCCCCAAAGCAATGCTTAGCCTGTATAATTTAGTAAGTACCAGTACCAGCAAATCCATTCCCTGCTGCAGCAGCACAGGATAGATCCCATCTGGACCTGGAGATTTGTAGGGTTTAAATGTGCCAATAGCCCATCTTACCCTTTGTGGAGTTACTATCCTCCTTGCCACTTCCCAGTCCTCCCTCTTACCACGTCTTGTGGAGAGTTTGGCAACTGGTTCAGTGTCTGCTCCCCCAAGTTTCCTCAGGGTACTGGAAGGGAAATGTGTTCTGATTAATTCTTCCACAGTTCCCCCTGCAGTTTTTGTTATATTTCCCAGTGGGGTTCTTAGCATCCCCACCGGGTTAACTGGGTCCTTAGATAGCACTTTATGCAGTCTTGCCCCTTCCCGAGTTTTGTCAATCTCTTGACAAAACTCCTTCCAGGACTTCCTGCGTGCTTCTCTAATTGCCCTGTTGTATTCGGTTAGTGTTTTCCTATACTGGTCCCACTCCCCGTTCTTTTTTGCTCTATTAAAGAGTCTCCTGGTGGTCTTCCGAAGTTTGGCTAGCTTCTTGCTCCACCATGACGGATCCCCTACTTTTCTCCCCTCACTAAGAGGGCAGTTATCAGTAAAGGATTCTACTATAGCCTCGCCAACCAATGCGGCAGAGTCTTCTAGCTCTCTCCTCCCACCATACTCCAATCCAGCCTCCTCAATCCGAACTCCCAGGTCCCTCCTGTAGGAGTCCCAGTCTGTTCTTCTTGGATCCCTGGTTGGCTGAAGCATGGCTGGATTTAGAGAGATATCATACCTAATATGTCTGTGGTCAGAAGAAGAAGGTTCATCCGACACATGCCAGTTTAGTAAATACCTAGCCGTCTGGTTCGATGCCGCGTAATGTCCAGGACCTCCTGTCTGGCACTAGTGACAAACGTCGGCTCTTCCCCCTGATTTAAGACTAGTAAATTCTTAGAGCTAAGATAAGCTAAAAGTTCCTCACCTCTAGTGTTGGTACCTGTACTTCCCCACGAAGTGTGATGGGAGTTAGCATCCATCCCCACAAGCAGCTCCTCATCCACAGCCCCGCAGTGCTCGACCAGCCTCCTCAGCTCTTGTGTTGGTAGAGCCCCCACGTAGTCAAAGGGGAGATATGCTGTGGCAAGGTTCAGCCTCTTCATCCTCCCCTCCGCCCGCAGCTCCACCGTCACTGCTGTTAAGTCCCTGCAGCAGAAGTCCGTTAGTACAAAAGCACTCAACCCCCTCCTAACCAGGATCACGTCCTGGGAACACCGGAGTCCTTATCGTACAACAACCTACCTCCAGATGTCGCCAGCCCGCATATTCGTCCTCCAGAAATCCATGGCTCCTGGATGAGAACCAAGTCAACCTCTCCCCTGTCCAGCATCCTACACACGACAGCACTCGCCGCCCTGCTATGCTGTAGGTTCACTTGGAGGATCTTGATCATTGTTCTGCTTAATTTGCAG
>JBAIZL010000001.1:60251270-60273770 GCA_036971475.1 Prosapia bicincta | reverse complement strand
TAACAATAGGTTTAATAATCAATAAAACAGTTACATTTACGTGTGCTAGTACCGAAGGTACGGAGATTGAAAGTATAAGAATATATTAGAACGTAGTGGTGTATCGAACTACACTCCGGAAAGGTCTAACTTGCTCTGCCGGTTCAAACGGCAGAAACCTTATTACGGGTGAGCTTTGTCTGACTTTGGCGGCGGGTTTAAAATAAAGGAAATGAGTCTATATTGGTTTTAAGTATGTAACATACCGGGGGCCTTGAATCCTTCTAGGATTCAAAGAGAACCAACACAAATATAATATTTAGAGAGTTTATAAAAATAAAAAGTTCATAAAGGAAAATAAAAATATCTTTTTTACAAAAATTGAGCACACTATGGCGCAAGTTCATTATGAGCGTAGAGGTAGAGGGAAAACCTTGTGAGCAGGTCTTGTCAAGGTTCCCTCCTTTGTCTTCAAATGAACCACTCTTACTACACCATCCTTTCCTGGAGAAACACTACTTATCCTAGCCAGAGGCCATGCGAGAGGTGGTGCAGGTTGATGCACTAACACGAGGTCGCCGACGCGCAGGTTGACAGTTGGCACGTTCCACTTCCCCCGTTGCTGAAGAGTATGGATATATTCTAGATGCCATCTCTTCCAAATACGCTGGTGAAAGGCCTTGATTAGCTGCCAGTGCTTGAGTCGGTTGGCAGGAACGTTGAAAAGATCCTCTTCTGGAACTGAAACCAATGAAGATCCTATTAAGAAGTGACCCGGGGTGAGTGCATTGAGGTCTGAGGCGTCGTTTGACAGAGGTGTGAGAGGTCTCGAATTCAAAATAGCCTCTACTTGAGTTGTGAGAGTGGAAAATTCACATAGAGTTAAAATATGTTCACCAATGACACGTCGGAGGTGATGTTTTGCACTCTTGATTGCTGCTTCCCAAAGACCACCTTGATGAGGAGCTGCAGGCGGGTTGAAATGAAAGTTGATATTGTGTTGTGATGAGAATTCAGCAAGAGGGGTTCGGCCTGAAGAGATGATGAGATTTTGTAAAGCATTATTCGCTCCAACGAAATTCGTTCCACAGTCAGAACAAATATTTGTGCAAAGGCCGCGTCTAGACACAAATCGGGTGAGAGCGGCAATAAACCCATCTGTCGACAGGTCCGATACTACTTCAATGTGTACAGCCTTTGTCACAAGGCAAACAAAGATACAAATATATGCTTTTGTCAAGCGAATCGAGCGCAAATTGTGCATCTTGATGTTAAAAGGACCTCCGTAGTCAATTCCGGTGTTGAGAAACGGACGAGAAGGAGTTAATCTTGCTTTTGGTAAATCACCCATGAGCGGAGATTTATTGTGAGGCTTGTGTCGAAAACATACAACACATTGAAAAATGCGAGAGCGTACTACACTTCGGGCCGAGAGTATCCACACATCCTGTGCAAGAAGTGATTGAGTCAATTGAGCGCCCGAGTGTAAGTATTTTCGATGATAAAAATCAATAAGAAGGTTGACGACATGATGTCGTTTGGGCAAAATCACAGGATGTTGCACATCCGTAGGAAGTTTTAAAGCGTTGAGACGTCCTCCCACTCGTAGGATACCATCCTTGTCGAGAAAAGGAGAGAATCGGCGGAGTTGTGACGAGGCAGGTGTAGTTGGATCCTTCTTCATGGCAACGATGTAGTCTCTGAACGCTGATTCTTGAACCATCTTGAAAATTGCCAGTCTTGACGCCCTCATTTCCAGAGTGTTGAGAGGACCATCGAGCTTTCTTGAATGACGAGCGTTATGAGTAAATCGCAAAATATAAGCCATTACACGCTGGAGTCGGCTAAAGTGAGAAAACTGAGTGAGGAGCTCCCATTCATGAGGAGCAGTTGATATGAGAGATATAGGTGAAATGGGTTTCTCTTCTCCTGTGTCAGTAAGTTTTACAGGCATAAAATGAGATTCCGGCCAGTTATCATTAGATTTTTGTAGCCAAAGGGGGCCGTACCACCATAATGAGTGCTGTGGTAAATCTTTAGGAAGTAACCCACGCGACGCGCAATCAGCAGGATTATCTTCACTCGCTACGTGTCTCCAGTAATGAGAAGGCACTAATTCTTGTATCTGGGCTACCCGGTTGGCAACAAACGTCTTCAATCGATGAAGAGGTGTTTGTAACCATGTCAGTGTTACTGTCGAATCACACCATAGAAATACAGAAGAAAATTCCACCCTTTTTTTCAAAAAGAGAGATAACATATCCCACTAGTTGGGCGAGTAAATGAGCTGCACTTGACTCTAATCGAGGTACCGTGAGCCTTTTCAGAGGGGCTACCCGAGTTTTCGATATTACTTGCCGAATTAACACAGAGTCGTCGCTAAGTTGGCATCTCAAATAAACGACGGCGGCATAACCGTTCTCAGAAGCATCTGAGAAACCGTGTAACTCAAAGTTTCTCGAGTGTGTTATTCGTAAGGCACGAGGAATTACAATTTCTCGTAGAGTATTAGCCGAGTCTGTAAAGGTTTGCCATAATTTCAATTGTTCAGATGGAAGTGGTTCATCCCAGTTCAATCCTTTGATCCAGAGTAGTTGCATAAAACGCTTGGCCCACATAACAATGGGTGAGATAAAGCCACAAGGGTCGTAAATCTGGGCAATGATACCGAGAATTTGACGTTTAGTCCTGGAATTGTGAGAAAAATTCAAATTATAGGTAAAAGTATCGGTAGAGGGTGACCAGTGAAGACCTAATATAGTGAAATGTGATTGTTTACTGCCTTGAAGGAATACAGGGGTCTCTAAATGAGCATCAGGAAGATCTTGCAGCAGTTGACTGGAGTTAGATGTCCATTTGCGTAGTTCAAAGCCTCCGCGAGCCAGGAGCGAGATGAGTTGCTTACGGAGGCTCAAAGCCTTTTCTTCAGAGTCAGCTCCAGAGATGATGTCATTTACGAACGTCTGCGTGCGTAGAATATTTGCAGCTTCAGGATAGGAGAGTCACCTTCGTCTGCAGCGAGCTGATGTAAGGTTCTAATGGCAAGATACGGTGAACAATTCACTCCGTAAGTCACTGTCGTGAGCTTGTAGATTAAAGAGGGCTGATCTGGACTTTCACGCCATAAGATCATCTGATAGCACTGGTCATCAGGGTGCAGTTTTACCTGTCTATACATTTGACGAATGTCACAAGAAAAAACAACGTTATGAATCCGAAAATTTAGTAATAAATCACAAATATTCGTTTGCATCTTTTTGCCTGTATATTATTAAGAGAAATACCATTAGAGGTTTCAGAACTAGCATCAAATACAGTACGTAAACGAGTTGTGCTGCTAGACTCCTTTAAAACACCATGGTGAGGAAGGAAGTAATGAGGTACAGTTAGATCAGTATTATGAGCGTATATCATGTGACCAGAGGCTAAGTAGTCAGCCATAAAATCAGTATATAGGGATTTAAATTGAGGTTAAGCACTAAATTCCTTCTCTAGAGAGTGCAGTCTTTTTTCTGCATTTAAACGAGATTAACCCAGAGGAGGATGTTCAGTCTTGAATGGTAGTCGGACGCAATATCGGCCAGATTGGTCCCGAGTTTGAGTGGCGAGAAAGTGATCTTCACATAATGTATCTTCTTGAGAAAGCTTAGACACAGCAGGGGGTTCTTCCTGTTGCCAAAACCTTTGTAGTGAGTCGTGAAGGTCAATGTCGTTGACAACTAGAAGTGTAGTTGATAATTGAGAGCTGGAGTTACTATGAAGTTCACTGCCAGATAGACATGGTGCGTTACCCATTACTAAAAAGCCAAAGTGTGTGCCTATTAGCCTGGGTAAGCCAGGTCCGAGGTTGTAACCCTCTTGTGTAAGTATGAGTGGAAATAAAGCACCACCAAGAAGAACGTCTATGCCTCCTGGCAAGTGAAACGTAGGGTCTGCCAAAACATAAGGACGAACCTTGGAAAGAACTTCAGAGTCTACCTGTGTGCTTGGTAGGTTAACACATATTTTTTTCCAATATTAAAAATCTTTCATTAATTGAAATAACCTTGCCCCCAAGAGTTTCAACAGCAACTGAGGTGAGACCTTTTGAGCGTAAGGGTACCTGAGACAATCCTACCACACTATGAGTGGTCTTAGTACGAGGAGCACACAATAATTGAGCAGCACGCTCGGTGAGAAAGCAAGATTGACTGCCAGAGTCAACAAGAGCACAAAATACATGAGTAATACCGTTAGACGAGGTAAGCTTAACAAGTAGAGTGCCTAACAGAACAGTATTAGAGATTTGAGACGTATTCTGCTTTTCTTGACAGGTCATAGTGATTGGAGAAGGGGTTATTTCCTGTTGAAGTGTCGGAGAGTCTTGACGCGAAGTTTGAGGTGGGGTCCGTTGCAGCGTAGAGTAATTTTCAAAATGTAATAATGTATGAGCATTTTTGTGGCATTTGTAGCAACTAAACTTTGACCTACAGTCGTTAAGATGGTGAGTACCTAAGCATGAGGTACAACGCCCCTTTTCCTTTACAATTTTGAGACGGGATTTGGCGTCCTGACTCTTGAAGTCCGGACACGAATATACCTTATGGTCAATTTTATTGCATATAAAGCATGGATGAGGTTTAACTTTAATGGAGAAGCCTTCTCCATAATTGTAGGACATCAGTGATACTTTTTGTTTAAAGTATTTATTTTGGGAACCAGAGGGGGTGCGTGATCCAGACGAGGAGGGTTTCGAGGTGAAAGGAGAATGAAGATTGGCATCTTCAACTTCATTACATTCTTTACTTAAAAACTTAATAATTTCCGCTGCATCAGGTATTGTAGTGGAGTCAACTCTCTCTTGAGTAACACTTGATGAACGGAAGTTTTCAAAACGGTTCCTAAGTTCACTATCCATTTTCCGTAAAAGCATAGCAGATAACAAAGGATTTTTACTAGTGATGT
This sequence comes from Prosapia bicincta, assembly GCA_036971475.1. Lineage (NCBI taxonomy): Eukaryota > Metazoa > Arthropoda > Insecta > Hemiptera > Cercopidae > Prosapia > Prosapia bicincta. The sequence goes on along the minus strand of JBAIZL010000001.1, from coordinate 60,268,847 downwards.
CGATGTCAAGACCTTTAAGAGCTTGTATATTTTCTGAGTATAAATTTACAAAATTTCTCATTTGTTTAGGCGTGTTGTTTACTGAGGGCAAATCTAAAATTTGATTGAGTTGTAAAGTAACTAACCGCCTCGGCGAGTGATATCTTTCTTTTAATAAGTCATAGGCCACTTTATAATTAGCGTCAGAAATAGGGAGAGATTTAATTAAATTTAGCGGTTCTCCAGAGATAACGCTCAATAAATATTGAAGTTTAGAAACTGCTGGTAACGATGCATTTTCATGAATGCTAGCGTTAAATATATTAATGAATGACATCCATTCGAGAAATTCACCATCGAAATGCTTGAGTTCAAGCTTAGGCAGTCGTATATGTAACTGAGGAGTAACTATTTCACATTTAGGCCTTGTGGATGACATCTTACTTTCTATCGAATATACGGTAGAATTAACATAATCAACTAACTCGTTGATGCTGTTAAGAGGAGCGTAGTTGGGTTGAAAATTCGGGTTAGCCTGTATTTCTAGTTCATGATAAATGTCTAAAATATCAGAAAATTCTTCACGAAGCCTATTTATAGATTTAGCGCGCACCAACAATTTTTGCAGGATTGACTTATCAGATGTTTTTTTTTGTTAGATCAAAAATCTCTTGAATTTGACTAAATATATTGTCTTTCTTTGATTTAATAACTGCCAAAGATTTTGCTATGATTAAATGATAGTTTTAAGTAGAAGATGAGATAACTGCTTTAATTTTTAAATTACAAAATGTTTTAAAGAGATTAGGCCTATGAGCGTATATGTTTAACGGAGAGATAAATAAGCCTAAGTAAACAACAAATCGACGTATGCTCAATGAGATAATCTTCTATAAACAACTGAAATCACTTTTCATAAACTTTACAATTAATTTAAACCAACACATTAATGCACGCCAAAGCCAAACAAAGATGAGAGAGGATCAGCTGTTTCATATACTGCGACATGAAACTAGTTTTCCAGTGTTTGCATGCACAGACAAAGTTTGAAAAAACTTGTAGAAATTGTAGAATGAACACATATAATGAAATGTATTTTATTTTATTTTTTATATAGGTCTTAAGGCTCAAGATCCGGCCCGGCTGGACCAAATTTGTTTGGTAACAATAGTTTCGGAGGACCAATAATTATTATAATTATATAAACTAATAGTTTGTACTTACGTGCACCATGGAATACGCACTTATCACACTCGCGTATTAAATAAGCGATTTCTGGCCAGAAAACTTGTTCGTATTCCACGCACTGATAACAATAGGTTTAATAATCAATAAAACAGTTACATTTACGTGTGCTAGTACCTAAGGTACGGAGATTGAAAGTATAAGAATATATTAGAACGTAGTGGTGTATCGAACTACACTCCGGATAGGTCTAACTTGCTCTGCCGGTTCAAACGGCAGAAACCTTATCACGGGTGAGCTTTGTCTGACTTTGGCGGCGGGTTTAAAATAAAGGAAATGAGTCTATATTGGTTTTAAGTATGTAACATATATGATACTATAAAATTGGTCTACTTATTTCCCCAATTACGTTTAGGGAAGTGAAAACACAATCTAGTAGCTATCGCAATTGATAACTGACAATTTAAGGTTTTGTTTATGAATTGATAGTTGTTTCCTAAACAATAAGAACTGTATTTCATTAATGAGTTATGATGGTTGTAGATTTCGAAAATTTATAGGGGACTTTCCACGAAAGAGCGATTGCCGCGCTACCTTCAAACGGATCTAGTAACTAGAATGAAAGGTTTTCTCTTAGCAGTAACTAGCAGTTATTAATATTATATCAAGTATATATTTTATTATTTTTCTCTCATATTATTTTGTAAAATAATATGGTAATAATTTACCTCACACTCTTCGTCTCTTTGAAATTATAAATTCAAATTTTTTCAATTACTAAGAGATTATAAATTATCTTTTTTTAATTAAAATATATATTTTTAAAATATAATTGCGTATATTGAAAACTGTGTACTGCCTGTAGCTTACGAATCTCGTTTTTTAGGAATCAAAGCATGTTGAAAAATTTAAATTTAAAATGTAACCTAAAATGAAAGATATGCTTTACAAATTGAAGCAAAGTAGCCAATGAACAACTTTTTATTTGGGCTCAGTACTTACGTAAGAACGGCTTCATTTTTTATAATAAAAGATTAAGGGATTCTTAATTTTTAAACCCCCAATAAATAGACATAAACTTTTTAATCATTCTTAAATGCCGTAAAATTGTTGAATTGAAAGGTATCTCAAACTGTTAGGCGTAGCCGGAACAGTTGCGGTTTCATTAAATTAGGATGAAAAAAATATTTTATTTTCAATAAATTTTTAATGTAAATTAATTACGGATGGTCCGATTCTGATTCTCGATTCCAGGAATATGCGATTCTATTTAGCCTATGGTATCGAATAATCGTCGATTCTATTTTTGGTATGGAACAATCGTCGATACTCCATTCTCTAGTAAAAAAAAAATTAATTACTTTTTATTTTATAATTAAAATTAACCAAAATATGTATATTCACATGACAGAATCGCAATGTAATAAATAGGGAATTTCCTAGCAAGTTTCCATTTCCCTCTCTATAGGCCTACAATATTTGGTGTTGAATTATTATTTTTGTTTGTTACTATATATTCGCTTTCTTTTTTTTCGATTCTAATTTATGAAGCTGATGGTGGCCTAAAAGTTCTCATTCTACCCATCTCTTGTAACGATTTATTACTTAAATGATTATATATGTAGTCCTTCCGACCGTTTGAATCCGACAGCAGTATTAGCATTTTTAAATTTAATGATTGAATAAGTAATTAAAAAATCTGTCTTAACATCAAAAAAATTTATTTGAAATTCATTACATGCAAATAAAAGTATTTTACTAACGATTACAAATTTGTACAAGACATAGAGTTATATAAGGAGAGCTAATAGAAGGATTTTTAAAAAAGAGAGACATATTTTCATATTACTTTGTTCACCATACAGAAATGATTTCTTGGTTGCAGAATATTTGGTGGCAGGCATGAATATTTGGATTTCCAGCTACTCTAAAGGGATCCAAAAATGTAACAAGGCGGTAGCACTGACATATAATGAAGATAGTGATTGTGTAAGAAAATAAGTTTATTTGTGAGTTGGTGTTCATTATTATTTAATAATTGTTATTGATAGCAAGCCAAATTCAGATTTTAGAGCAATCAAAAAGTATGTTTGTAAAACATAAATTTATAAATAAAATAATGTCAACATAAACATGATTAATAACCTAAACTTTTTAATAAACATTTCAGAGAATCAAATGTTGCATGCAATCATGTATTTACAAAGCAAATAATTGTATATTTTTAATATAAAATTATTGTATATAATTATATATAATGTATAATTATATTATAACGACTGAGTTACAGTTTGAAATGATCCACGGTAGTTTATTTATTCATACTTATGCTGTGGTAGTTTTAGTTAGTTTTATTCTGATTACACTTTATCTAGTTAGGGAAGTAAATGCAATTTACTGTAACCCAAACCTGCGTAAAAGCTTTGTAAAAATAAATCGAATGCTTAGTATCATTAAGATAACACAGCTCGGCCTATCTAACGAGCAGCCGTTAATTGGGTTTCTTATCCTTAACTCTAATGAAGCCAAGCAAGGAAAACTAATGCTGAATACTAATTGTGGTAGGAGTAGGGGTTCAGCTTGGAACAATAAAACCAGACATGCATCTTAATTATAAGCAAACTAGGTCACTTTACTACTGTATTTGTAACTATTTGGAAATATGGTCAGTGTAAATTGCAAAATTAGTACAGCCTATATTTAATATTTCACGCTGTCTTAAGTATGAAATATTGAAATTCAGTTCATTTTAGTAGCCTCTATTTGAAGCTTATTTAGGGGTGTTTATGCCTTACTACACTCCAATAATATTTGTTCCTACGTATATTTTTTTATAATTTGCTTAGTAAACTGCCATGGTTAAAGTATTTGTTTTTTAAATAGCTTTTCAACGTTTGGTAAGCTAGAAATGATAACACAATTAAGGCTCTTTCCATAAGTCTCTCGAAAGTGGCAAGAGCATTCCAGGGCCCAAAGCGCATTCATAGGATTGCGATAGTCCTGGTCCGATTTAAAAATCTACATTCTCCTTGTCTTCTAAGCTCACGCCCACCTGCCAGTATTAGGGCCTAACAACACAGAATCTTGACGGTCCGTCTTTCTTCATCGCTACAAAGGGTAATTCAACCACTTTGGTATTCTATTATATCCAAATCTTTGATTATTGTCTCCGCTCTTAAAGACCTGACGGTTAGGTGTAGTTTCTCTAGTGTCTATGCAGTGCTGAGCTACATCGGTTCTTCCTCGAGAACCACTCGCAATATGAAACACGTCTTGATATCTAGTTATTAATTACCTCTTTACTTCATGTCAGGCAACCTCCATGAAAGGTATATTATTATTTTTAAAAAACATTAAGTAGAAGTTTAAATGATTTTATTTCTTAAGAAATAACAAGTATAATTTAAACATTCTGTTATTTACGTGAGACTTATGTACAATCAAATACATATATAAATTAAAAACGAGTCAAGTAGAATTTGAATAATTCGTTTCGATAAAAAAATTATCATTTTAATAAAAAAAGACTTTATTTGATAATAAATTTAATAAAGATGAAAGTTAAGCTAAACTATATATTACATATAAATTTAAAAATTAGTTCTTGAATAAGGCAGCAAAAACAATAAATATTCCTTAGGATATACTTGGAGGTTTCAATCAACAGTCGAATGTTTATTCTTTCAAATAATTTTTCAGTAAAATTTGACTTTGAATTGAGGTAAATTGAATTTTCCTTGTTCATGCAATTATTCTACTTAATATTTTTCGCACACTTTGGTTTAATAATTAGGCAGCTGGCAATAACCCATACCTTGGATAGCGACATTATTCCCCCTCGTAAGAGGAAGTACCGCAACACCGAGTATAGGGAGGATCCCGCTGCTGTGGTAACCGGCTGGGAGAGAGTCTGGCGTGGAGGCTGGGAATCGGCTGAAGACCAAGCCGAGGAGTTGAAGAAGAAGTATTTCTTCTGGGACTCCGAGGAAGAGGACGAAACCTGTTCTGAGCTGATCCCGGACGACGAGCTTGCGACATCATTCAAGGAAATTACTGAGCTCGTTCTAGCTCCGGGAGTCTGCGTCCAGGACACCAATTTCGCAGATGACCACATCAAACTCTACGAAGACCTTATGACTGACGATGTGGAAAAAGAGCTCAGGACTAAACGCCGGTGGCGGAATAAGCAGCGGGCATTGCGAAGGCAACGACGCAGAGAAGCGGAAGCAGCCTCCCTAGTAAAATAAGTTATTTGATGTATTAAAAAAAAATTGTAATTTTTTTTGTATTCGTTTTAAATATGTGGCGTCTTTGTAAAAAATTTATTGAAATAAATGCCCCAAATCTGTTCATATAGCCCTTCTGTTATTACGTGCCTACCCAAACAAATATTTTTATTCATTCAGAGGCTATTCATGAATTACGTAGCACTAACATTACTATTTTTAAATAAAGTTCTTCAACACATTGTAAGGGTATATCCCCTTAAAAAAAACTACATTACGGTAGCTCCCTCATACGACAATGAAGGGTCTCCTGGCTTACACAAATTGTTATAAATCTTTTCTTTCGTACAAATTCTATTTTTAATTTTATTAGAATATATGGTAAACAAAATAAACCAATTATTTATGATTAAATATCATTAAATCAATTTGCAAAGCCACACAATTACTTTACGAACCAAGTCAAGAAATTTAATCAGTGAAAACGATTCGATTCTTACGCAGAAAAGGTTTTAATAATCTATTAGCTTTCCACAATACCTGATAGACAGAAGCGGCCTTGCAGATCATATAGGATCATATTGGTCACCATGTTACAGGACTCCATTACTTTTGCTCGACTGCTCTCCAAGACATCTGTTCTTAATACTTAACGTAAAAAACAATATTATATTGTACTTTGTAAGTGTAATGTATTTCGTGAAATAAAATAAATAGGCCTAGTAAAATAACTCATCAGATTTTACCGGTTAAAAATTTTAAATAAGAAACAGTAAAATATCCGAACCAAACAAATTACTTGGACATAGAATTTATAATAGAAAAGTATATTTAACAAAAGAGTACAAAGCTCACTATTACAGCAACCACTTAGATATTTTTCTTACATTATTCGACAAAACAAGACTTCTTTAATGTAGGCTATATTATGCAAGTATAAAAATAAAATCAGTATGTTGTAAGCAATGTTCCCTATGCTCTTTTATAAGATACACTTACAAAAACTTGTTAGTTTCAAAATGCGGTCTTGAAGTAGCCTAAATTAAACAGCCAAAATCTCTAATATAATTACAATTTAATTATTCAATAATTTCATATAATAATAATAATTTCTCAAGCGAATACTTTTACTTTAAATTTAGCACGTTTACAACATACTTAAAGTACAGCTTAAAAATTCATATTTTTGAACAAAATTCAAAAAACCGCTATAATGTATTTCACTGATACTACTTGACATTTTTTAATAACATTATTATTATGTAATTTCTTTCCTATACTAACATTAACGTTTGGTCTACATAAATGAGATATGTTCCATTGTCAACTCATACATGTATTAAAATATGTTTCTGTATATATATATATATATATATATATATATATATTGTAATCCTTAGATGAAGTTTTTTTTATTGTTAAATATGTATGGTGAAATAAAATAACTTTCATAAACAAGAATATACCAGTATTACTTCATTTTATTGTTGATTGAAGCTTTTCGCTAATTTACATTATTAGCATTTTCAAAATTTATAAATCACTGTCCAGTTATGTGACTAGAGTAAGACTGTTCTTACAGTCAACAGTCAACAGTCTTACTCTAGTCACATAACTGGACAGTGATTTATAAATTTTGAAAATACTAATAATGTAAATTAGCGAAAAGCTTCAATCAACAATAAAATGAAGTGATACTCGTATATTCTTGTTTATGAAAGCTATTTTATTTCACCATATATATGTAACCTAGTATCTCAAGAATAATTATTTTACAAATTTAGTAGACTTGTTATATATATATATATATATATATATATATATATATATATATATATGTGTGTATATATATATATATATAATTTAGTAACTATAATTTAACGGAGCTGCCTCCTTTGAATCTCATTTACCACTGACTCCTTTTTTCTATCATGTCTTAATGCTTTCATTTGTCCTCCTCCCAAGAGCTTCCATTTCTACTTGATCTTTTTTTTCTTGTCTGCTTGAGTTTCTCCCTCGTTTCTGCCCCGTAGGTCAATATTTTTTTACTGGGTGTAATATATTCTCTTTTTCGTCCTCTTGATATTTCATTGTCGCGCCATATTGTGTTCAGTCTTTTTATTGTTCTCTGTTCTTTCCCTATTCTATGTATTATTTCTTCTTTATCTTTACTATCACTTGTTATTTCCACTCCTAGGTATTTTTACTTGTTGCAAATTTTGCATTCTTCGACCCTTCCAACATTAAGTTAGTTTCCATGTGGTTTCTAACGTACAAATATTTTGTTTTACCTGTATTGATTTGCAAACCTCCTTTTTCGTATTCTACTAATGTTCATGTCATGCATTCCAAGCCTCTTTTTCCTTGATCTATAATCACTTGGTAATCCGCAAATTGTAATGTCAGAGAAATGCAGCAACCTTTTCTCAGTCCTTTCGACAGTGGAAATCCTCGTGACGCCACTCCTCCCACATTGGTCTCAATATGTGAGTCCTTATTCAGTTTTAATGACGTTTTCACGGATGTTGGTTTCTCGTAGGGCTGTCTATAATTTTACCTTGATACTTTATTATAAGCCTTTGGTATATCCTTGAATAATATGATCACTTCTTTGTTTATATCTAACTTTTATTCTATAATTTGTTTTTTTACAAATACGTTGTCCGTGCACGATTGTTCTTCATCCTCTTTCATGATATTCCTCTTTGATATTTCGAAGTATTGTTCAGCCTATAGCCGGCTCAGAGTAAGTGTTACTGCTATGCTGCGATAGTTTTTATCGGTCTTCTTTCGATTTGTATATTACTGTCATGTATCCCGTTTTTCATTCTTCTGGTGTACTGTTTATTCGTAGACATCCATTTATATAATCCTAATCATTGTTCTGAGTTTATCTTTGCCGTTCTTAACATTTCCACACTGATTCCTCTCTGACTACTTGGCTTTCCATTCTTCAGTAGCTCAATTGCTGTGACCATTCTGTTTAAATTTGTTTTAATAAGATGCTCTTCTATTTCTATTGCCGTATGCCGTTCCATGAATTTTATTCGACCTTTCGTTAGCCGTTTCTTAAAGTTTTCTTCCCATGCATCTACTAGTATAATTTGTACTATTGGATTATTGTCAGATCTTAACTTGTTGAAGAATTTCCAGACTTCAATACACCTCCTTCCCCAGATCTAGGGTTCTATCTTTTTATATCGTTGATCCCCAACTATTCTTTTGTTCTTCTACTACTCCCTTTCTACCTTTTCTTTGTTTCTTTTTATATGCCTCTCTGTTTCTTTTTGTGTTTAGCCAATGTAGGTATGACTTGTTCTTTTCACTTAATTTTCCATCTATATACCAGTTATACCAATTTTATCTCATTGATTTACCTCATTGATTTATCTATCATGCACAGGGATTCTTTTGCTGTTTGGTACATTGCATTCTTGATGTTCTGATGTCGTTCTTCCATAATTTTTCTTCTACTTTTTTGGTCAAGTCGGATTTGATATGGATAATTTATGCTCTCGTTTATGAAGATTTCAATATTAGAGCTGTTTCAATTTTGTTTTCTACAATGATAACAAAATGTGAAATCCATTATGGTTTTTAGTTATTAAACACATTCCAGTAAATGTTTCATTTATTTTTAAATGAAAATTGTAAAGACCTTATAAGTTATCCCTGATTTTTAATTTCATTTCAAAGCTTTAGAAATAAATCAACATGGTTCAAATTACAACTAGCTTTTAAAAAACGAGCCTTACATTGAATCTAGTCATAGGTGGTAATATTAGGAAAAGCAAAATGTGAGAAAAATAACTGTTACTAAAATCATTTAATATAGTAAACGTGTTATAAACGATTCAATTGTGTTTATCAGTATAGTAGGTATTAAAAAAAATTAATTAAAAATTATTAAGCTTCTGAATTCAAGAGACTGCTGCTACCTTGAGGATGTTATAAACACTAAGCTGATATAGTTGAATGAACGGCCACTGGTAGCAGCACTCAATATAGTTTTCAGTAAAAAGTAGTAATGTTTTTGACAAATACTCTAGAAACAGTGACGATACAAAAATATTTTAAGGGAGTTGGTGGGTGAGAGGGAGGAGAAGGAGCCCCCTCCCCAGAAAATATTTTGGAAGTATGGTAACTCTAGAGTAACCAGCTCTACGGGTCTTCTGTCTGAGGGAAATAATTACAGGCCTACTCTGTGACATTACACAATCATATATTAGCATCACTTACTATACATATATTTACAATACAAACCACCTATTTGTTACATTGTGGGTAGACTTATTTATTAAAGTAGGGTCGAATATGGGTTTGTAAACATATTCTACTCATTAATAAGTAGATTTTATTTAAAACGGGAACATGACACTTTATTTAAAATTTATAGTGTTATTTTTTAGTTTAAAAATTGTCACTTTTACATATGAGAGGAGCTAGAACTCGAAAGCCCCCTTTCAAATCAGCATCCTGCATAGAATACTTAGTTGATATGAATGTTTGCTTATTTAGAATCATCCAATGTGTGTGTGTGTGTGTGTGTTGACTGTTTTTGTAGATATGTTACTGAAGCAAAATAATAATCATAGCAAAAACTTAAAATTTATAACTTTTAAAAATTTAAAAATTGTGCATATGGCACTAAGATAACACTGATATTTGCTTCAATAACACATCAGTTTTATCAGTGGTGAACTCCATTCTCATGCTTAGCCCTTGATGATTTACAACATGTGTCTGAAATAAATCTAAGAATTATCCATTTTCAATACAAATATGATCCAACATCTAAAGATGCCAAAATCAGGAAACAGATTACGATGGACGCATTTCCGTAATATTTAATGATGTATGTTCTGAATCACCTTGCTGCACTGCCTAAGCCTTAGAAAAGTGACGTTATCTAATTCCAAGATTGGAATCTTTTGGTAATAAATGGTAGTAAAGCGGGTTCAATAAAATAAATATCTTAACGGGGAACTCAATAAAATCAGTTTGAAACTTGAATGGAAATGGAAGCATTAAAATTAGTGTGTTAACCTATAAAATGTTGTATTGTACTTGTATGAAAATTATTACCCCTTTTTGTCTTTCTAGCCCCTGAAACGATGGATATACTGTTTATTATTGCTTTGTTCACCCTAAAACCACAATTATATCTATTCTTGTAGAGTAACATCTTAATAAAAGTACTTTTCTAAAGATCAGTAAACGTATTTTTAGGCATAGTTGTATTCCCAGGTAGGTAGTAAGGGTTTCTTCTTTTAAAAAGATGCCATTGTATTGAAGAGCAGGTCTGGTATTTATTTTAGTGGAGAGGCTGAACAGCTGAAAAACGGTTTTGTTAGTGCTTACGGTTATTGCATTTTTTTCCGCCCACTGATGAAGTTTAATCAATGAGGTATTGAGTGCTTCTTCAAGCCCGGCAATTTTACTACTAGTAGCCCATAGAAGGAGGTCGTCTGCGTAAAGGAGGGCGTTTACGCCTGGCACTGCAGTAACAGTGGCTATGATATCGTTGATCATAACGTTGAATAATGCACAGCTGAGCACCGCCCCTTGTGGCAGCCCGTCCCTCTGGATTCGGTGCCTTGAGGTAGCTCCGTTGAAATGAACCCGGATATATCTTTGGGATAAGATGGATTTGACCCCCCTCAGTAAGGTGCCAGACACGCCGTAACTTATTAGTTTATGAATTAACATCTTCTTCCATACTTTGTCATACGCGGTTTGGAAATCCACCAATACTGCAAGCGTGGATTGGCGGGAATTAAAACCGTCGTTAACGTTCTGTACAATCTTCATTATTTGGTCTACGGTGCTCATATTCGGGCGGAAACCGGCTTGCGCGTCGCTGATAATTTGACGGCTATCCAAAAAGGCTTTTAATCTATGTAGGACTAACCGTTCTGCAAGTTTACATGTGATACTCGTAAGGGCGATTGGTCGGTAGCTTTCAACTTGTCCTGCTCGCTTTCCATTTTTCAAGAGAGGGACGATGTTACTTTTTCTCCATTGATCCGGAACGTGAGATGTCCAAGTCAAGTTAGTTATTAAACTATCGTGGAAGCAACACGTTGAAGACGCTGCCTGCAAAGGTTCTAACAGATCTCGGATTCTGAAGAGACTGACGGGAAGACGTACTAAGCACTGTATACAAATCATACGTCAGACCTGTTATGGAATACGGAAGTGAAATTTTCGGAACAGCATGCAACAACACCTTATCAAAGCTCGACAAAGTACAAAATGTTGCCTTGAGAACAATAACAGGAGCAGTAAAATCTACACCTATTAACGCTATGGAATTACAAGCTGAAATTGAACCACTGCAATGCCGAAGAGACAAAAACTGCTTGAAATTCAGGGAAAGAAACAAACGAGCTCACTCCCGCTTTTGGTCTAACTATCGACCTGCTCACCCCAGATTAAAAACGCAGCAAACACCGATTGCGCACGCATTAGCCCTAGCAGAGAAGTATAACATCAACACAGGAGAACCTCTACTTTCTCAAGTACCATTTCAAATTAACCTCAAGTTACCTTGCGCTAGCATTAACCTTCTGGGCCTGGACTCGACAAAACGAAACTCTCATATTAGAGAACTTAGGAAAGTCTTTTACCAGACTATCCATAGTCTGTACCCCCAAAACCATTGGCTGCATATATATATATATATATATATATATATATATATATATATATATATATATATATATATATATATATATATATACAGACGGATCATCACTACCACAAAACGGCAAAACCGGTGCAGGCTTCCATGGCTCTCTATTTGAGGAACTCCCAGTAGCAACTTTGAGGGTGAAGTCGCAGCAGTAAAAGAAGCATGCATGAAACTTATTCAGTTAGAAAACAAAAAAAAAAAATGTAGCTTTCCTTATAAACTCACAACCCACCATACTTGCTTTGTCACAAAACTCACCTACGGATAGCAATCTCACATTAGAAACACGAGAGATCCTGAATAAATTAATTACAAACGGCTGGAACATCAAAACTGCAATAGGTCCCTGGACATTTGGATGTGGCTGGGAACGAAAGAGCCGATTTCCTAGCCAAAAAGGGAACTACACTGTTACAACCGAAACTGAAAATGCCACTGTCAGCTGCCAAGGCTCTCATTGATTTGTCAGTAAAACTCAAAATGAAAGCTGTGTACCAAGAGGCTGCCACCGGAAAAACCTGGGAGAAACTATCAAAATCCGGACCGGACTACTATCCTGACCGCTTCATAGCTGTTCCAGCGTTCCGCACCCTCACCGGACATGACCTCCTGCCTGCTCACCTCCACCGTATCCTGGACAGCCCCGAGTGCCCTCTGTGCTCCTTCAATCTTTTTGATGCAGGCCATCTCCAAACATGCCCTGCTCTGGAACATGTCAGACAACAGGTGGAAGGTACCAGACCTGAGAAACAACTCTCCATGATTTACTGGTCAGCGCGTCACCAAATGGCAGAAATGCCAAGAGTGGGCGTTTCCTGGTAAGTAAGTATTTTTAGGCATAAACCTAAATATGTATGACTTTTGACATTTTTTTTAAAAATCGATAGTATATTCTGCCTGATGATGCTACAATTAGTTTGTAGAAAAAAAAATGTTTTAGAATAATTAATTTGGTTTCAAGTATTCTAATCGTGTAGAAAGAATAAATACTAGTTTACAGAGCTGAAGTTCACTTTTTATTGTGATTTCAGTAATTAGTTACTGTTGTTTGTAACTGTTGACTAAATTAACGAAATACGAGTAAACCACTGTTTAGTGGTGAGAAAATAGATAAACTCACTTGAAGGAATAACAATTGTTTCAGTTAGTGTTTTTTTTTTTTTTTAAGTAATATTTCATAGAAACTATTTGGTAGTAATAGGATTATGAATTGGTTATAGATTATGTCCAATACGTGAAACACACGGAAGATATAACGCACGAGATATAGCAAGATTTTTAACATGTGCACGAGGAGAACTCACCGAGTAGTAAACGTAGAAGGCCATTGCAGCTGTATACCCCTCTCTTGCATCTAGGCACAGTAGTTGTGGCAGACCATAGCTATAGCAGCGAGATCCACAAAAACTGAGTCAGCGAGCCCCCCCCCCCCCCCCGATCTAAATCCCAAGTAGGCTGGACAAGTCCATTACAATGTTTCGTGTTATATCAAGGCTATGCATATCTCGTGGACACTTTTGTTTTTTACTATATTAATAATCTAAATATTGTTTGTTTCTAATTGTGAGACTGAAAAAGAGATTTTCGAAAATCATTTTCTTACGCTAATTATTTAAGGATAGGCCTTTATTTAAAGCTTTGATGATATAATAAATAAGAATTAGACAAATATTACTTTATAAAACATTTATGGTGTTTCTAACTATTTTAAAGTCACACTTGATGTCAAATTTTTACTTTGGAAACTAAAACAATTTTTTCAATTTGGCATCAAATGCAAATACATTAGGACACTATTAGGCATACTAAACATTAAATAATAAATTAACACTATACAACAATATGTTACATTACGAACAATATTTGATAGATACATTACAATACAATATTTCTTAAACAAAATATTTATACAATAATAATATAAAATATTAATTTAAATTCCTACCTTAATGGCAAATATGCAGGAAAGAACATATGAAGTTAGTTGCTAAAAGTGACTATGGTAAGAAGGGGGGTGTAGCGTCAAATTTGAGATTATTCATCTGCATGGAAGACTAAACCACTAATAACAATATAATTGACTCTTTACGTTTTTTTATCAAGACTTGAATTCACCGAGAAGTGTTTTAATATAATATTATGCTTCCAGTTGCACAACATTTTCAACTAAATATCAAACAATTTGCTAATGTTTATATTTACTCTTTCAACATAAAAAACTATAGACTTAGTCATTAATTCCAGGACAAATTTCCATTTTAACAATATTTCTTTCTTTGGACAATGACAATTTTTCAGATAGTCAGTCACATATTTAACTAATTTCAACATTTCGTCATAAAACAACTGTTTAGTCAAACAAGCACTACTACAATCGATCGAGAACTGTATAGCTAACTGCTAGTGTCAAGTGACTTGCTCTATACTCATCTATTATAAATTACGTAATTAATTCTTGATTTATTTCAATCAAGTAAGTTTAAAACATGTAATATTTTACCACTTTGTAATCTTTTACAATATTTTACAGCTATTTTTCAACTATTTTAAGTAACGAAAATTATTCATTTATAATTGAATTATTACAGGCACTAGAAATAAGAAGTGAGCGTAGAATGAGATATTTAGAGCTACAAAATGATGAAGTCCAAAAGACCTGATAGTATACACAGGCTTCGATTGGGAAGAGTCACTGCAGATACTAGGCCTACAACCGACACTATGTTGTTCTTTCCCCCATATTTTTAAATATGTTGTGTTATAACAATTTTAAACAAGCAACATTAAACACTATATACATAATAAATTAAAATAAGGTTTAAAATGTTGTGTCCGTTACTTTAAAAAATATTTGGCTAAATGTTTAAATTTAATAAAATGTTTACTTATACTGTAGGTTAGATTATTATTTCTAGTAGCATACGATAAACGAAGCTCTCGTGGATAAGTAATGTAGACGTAATGTCCGAAGCAAATAATGGTAAAGACATAGTTTGTAACTGTTAAGAAAACTGGCATTATACGCCGTCATTGTAAGGTTTCGAGTCCTTCATAGAGGTTTGTGTAAAAGTTTTATAGACATTCACTGCTGCTCTCTATAGAGAAAGAGATTCATAGGTGATAGTAGGGCGTGGACCTATAAAATCCAAAGACAACAGCTGATTGTAATGAAAAACCAGCAGTGGTAATTGAATCCTTGGCTTCTACGTCGGAACGCTGCTCGCTCCTGTGTTTGGGTGTTTCTGTTGTAAACATTTACAGGTTCATAAATTTTGTAACTTGATTGTGACATGGCTGGAAAATGGTAGTTTAATGATCCAAACCAATTCTTTTATCTAGGTAACTCGATCTTGATGGTGACGCTAAACCATTTCATGTTAGAGAACGTCAGCCACATGAACTTAAAAAAAAAAAAAAACAATGTGGAATAGTTTGAGAGTAAACTGCTAGCAGATAGAGCGAAGTCAGTAAATAACATTTTATTTTATCGTAAGATCAGCATTGTTTTATATATTTACTCGTAGTTTGTCAATAAGAGATGTTTTTAATGCGAATGTCATCAGATGCAAATTATTATCCATATTGTAAAGGTTAGATTTCTAGAGCGATGATACGAAGAGGTTAGACAAAGTTACAAGAGTCTAATTAGGACAAGTACACGATTACAAATATTTAACCTAACCTTTTAGTATTGTTGTAACAAGATATGTAACCTAACCTTCATTTAGCTAAGATATATCTAGATTTGCGATTTATAAAGCCAAACGAAGTTATGAAACATGATATTTTCTTAAGCGATGCATTTTATGACTGCAAAAATACTGATGATCCAATGGTTTGGACATTAAATTTTTGTTTACAGCATTTATAATTCGTATTTAACTGTCTTAGTTTTAAACAACAAACTGCAATGATTAAACTGTTTAACAAATTCATATAAAACGTATAGGCCTATAACTTTATTTTAAAATAGATTATTTAGACGAAATTAATTTCAAGGAATTCGTCTATCTTCTGAGAGAATTATACACTCAATATGATAAAATTGAGATCAAAATATTAGTAATTATTTTTAAGAAGTAATATCTCAAAACAGACTGTCGATATTAATGAAACTTAAATAAAGCCTTAAACATAGAACAATTACAAAACAACTGTACTGGTCATATCGTAGATCAGAATGTACGTTGCACCAGATTTTTAGTGATTCAGGATCTCTGAGATGTTTCTGCGTATTATATCGCCTTAGCGTTGCTGATAGGGTCGCCTGGAATAAGGTCCTCTCCCTTTCTCTTCCTGTAGGAGCTGGAAGTAGCTGAATACTACAAACCACAAATATACGTAGATTGCTGAAACAATGAAATATGTAACATTATGATTCTTAGTCTGTAGGTTTTAGGTACACAGCTACAATAATAATTCCGTTTGATTGTACAGAGATTACATAATTTCATTGGAATGACTGATGTTCTTATGAGCTCTGATGATATTGGTATATTCTAATGAAAGAAATATCTGCATTACTATGACAAAAATTCTCTACATTTTAAAAATTAATTACAAAATCATATAACATAAACTCATATAGGCCTTTAGAATAGCTATATATGTTTATATTATTAGTCTACAAAGGCTATATAACCCGATACTTTTTCATACTTATTGTACATATATTTAAAAAAAATACATTTGAAACAAAAAATTGTCCTTATTGATACCACAGATAGGTGGAACACTTGTTATTAATCGTCAATGAAATATGACATTACTTTAAAACTATCACGAAAGTTATTTTCATTATAGAAAAATCACTACAGCAAATTATAATATACGTATACTAGAAGCACCGGGTTAAGATGAAAAATATCGGTTATATATAGGATACAATGGAAAAAAAGCAATAAAATTAAGTTTTCTAACCATAAAACTAACTATAGTGGAAAGTGAAGAATTTTCGATCTAGTAACATCATATGTCATATAAAGCTATGTTGTTGCTATAAAGCTACGCTATTATGTTACGAAGCGAATTGTCCAATTTTATCCCCATATCCTTGGATAGACTCCAATGCTTGAAAAGGACCTCTTCTTCCGAAAGCTGACTCACAAAAATTTTAACAAGAGCCTTGTTTAAATATTTTATAATTTTATTTGGGAAGTGTAGGGTATACAAGAAAACAGTGTTGCTATACAGTGTTTTTTCAGGATAATAAACCAATTATTGCCATTTTGGAAAGTGGAAATGATTGTGAATAATTCACAAAATTATGGTAGGAATATAAAGCTCTTTCGGTCTGGAATATATCCTAGGAAAGGGATAAAATAATGTTTATATCATCAATGGAATAAATATCACTATTAAACCAAGGAAGAAACATAAATGACTGGAGGTTTGGGTAGAATCCGAAGGGCTACATTTATAATTAATTATCCCACGCAGTATTTATTACGTATCCGGAGAACTCGTTATAGGAAAGTTGAAAGCCAATAAAGC
>JBAIZL010000001.1:60223770-60246270 GCA_036971475.1 Prosapia bicincta | reverse complement strand
ATAAAAACAAACAAACTGGATTAACGGTATCGAACCTTGCTTCACAAGATGAAAATGTGGTAGAAAATCAAAAAGAAACTAGACCACAAATCAAGCGATGATAAAGAGATAGCATATAAATAGTAACAAACAAAAACAATATTCCAACACCATACATAAAACAGAAAGCTGCAAGGAAATTCGCTTCTATTTTGTTTAATATTGTCATTCTGATATATGTGTATAAATTGTAATTTTTAAATAAAAAGAGACTATAATAAACACTTTCTTACTAAATTTAAGTAAGAATTGACTTTTTTTAATTATATATAATACTTGTTTATTTATAAACAGTTTAAAACACAAGAATATACTTACTTAAAAGGTTTTAAACCTTAGGCTAGGTACATTATCAAACCTTTGAGCTGCTCGACCTCCCCTTGAATACTTATCGAGCCCAATCAAATCTTTGTTATTGATAATACTAGCAATTTACCTGCGAGTAGCCTACGATCCCCTATCCTTTAAAACGATTTTTTAATATGCATAAGATATATCTCTAGATTGCTACAAAACACTTGGCTTGGTTTTCCCCCTGGTGTTAACTAATGCTGATGTTTGCACTGATGCTACAAATAATGGGCCGATTACGAAGATTTCCCGCAGCCCTAAAAGACTTTTGAACTATAAATAAGTTATTTGTTACAATTACGCTAAGAGAAAGCTTGAATTGAAGTATATATTGAACTAATATCCGTCTTCTAAAAGCGTTAACTCAAGTTAGGGACTGTTTTTCTCCAATAAAATCATACTCACCACGCCCAGAACACCAGTTACGATCGTTCCTATTTTAAGAGAATAACATCCGCAACAGGAATTTAGAATCGGCATCTGTAACAAAAGCAACAGAAATAAATAAATAAACAGTCTTATTTTTGAAGACTCGCAGATGTTTTCCAGAGTGAGACGACGCAAACTATGTTGACCTTTAACAAAGAATGTTAAATATTTTAGATGTAATTTGCCTTATAATAGATTCACTACTCACACAATAAATATAAATTTATAGAAAACCCAAAAGGATCTTCAGTTTTACTATGAGTTAGTTTTTAAAAATATAAGAGATAGATGATCTGTAACAATATAAATACTATCAAAAAATAATTTAAATTTAATATACCACTTATTTGTAACCTGTACGGTTTTTATTGACTATATTTACATTACTTTTTTTGAGATTAAAATTCTCTACAACTTTTATTGAACATTTTTGTTTGTTTATAGGCAACGTAACAGAGCTATTGTAGAAATATTAATAGTGTTTTTGACCTTAACCTTTCTTGCTTTACCCCAGTTCTCTCTTAAACTATTGGACATAGTGTTGTGGGACAGGTTTTATACCAATTGTCAGCTAATTTTAAATAAAACTTACTTAATTAAGAAACTCAATTAATGCCATAAAAATAGCAGTGTGAGTTGATTTCATTGAGGGAGCTGAATTTCAGGTTAAATCTTATAACTCGCCAACGAAACATTTCCTGACTCATGTTTATATGCACTTGTTTCATTATTTTGATGAGAGAAATAGCTTGTGCAATGTGGCAAATGCTATCTGAAATATCATATATATATATATATATATATATATATATATATATATATATATATATATACATATATATATTTAAACAAATAAAAAACGAATAAAAATAATAGAATAAAATATTGAAAAGGCTTAGATCTATGTCATTATTTTTTGAAATAAATTTCATTACTTTCAAATTCGTTATTTAGTACTATTTTACTGTTATGAAAAATCATAATATTATTTTACTGTTAATTAACTGTTATGAAAAATCAAAAATTTGATTGCTCTTTCATCAGGAACAGTATTTTTAAATTTTACAACTACTACTCTTTCACAATACATTTTTATAATGTAAAAGACTTATAATGTGTGAACGACGGTGCAATCTTTTCAAATCGAATAGTTGGCCTTTGAGTGTGACATTTAACCAAGAAATACCAAACCTTGACCTCCATTAAATGTGTCAAGTTAGGTGCTGCTATTTAGTATTTAGGTAATTGTCTGTATAAGGTCAAGTTTTGCACTTTCTTCAATGGGCGTGGGAGAGGTTTAAAATTAGGTCAAATGCAAATTGTGAGGTTTAACTGAAGTAAACCTAAACGAATTTACAACCATGTCAAAAGATGTGTTAGGTGTTTAAAGAAATATTGGCACTTATTGTAAGAAACAAAAACCATTTTCTATAAAATTATTTTTGAAATAATTTGGTTTAATATCTAGACAGAATTTTTTATATTTATCTTTCTGCAACAATTTGTTTAGTATTTAGATCAGATATTTTTCATAGCCTTATGTATATATAGTTTTGATTAGAGTAAATTAGCCTATACGTAGGCCTATTGGATAAAACTTCCTAACGAATTCATGTATTTCTAGCTCTTATCCTGATATTCGCATATCTACAAGTCGCCAAACAAGTAGAAATAATAAAAAATAACATGAATCATATTGCTGAAAATATTTAATGAATAAAAATAAACTTTGATGGTCTTTTTATTAGATAAACAAAATTGTATAGGGCCTACGTAATATGTATATTAATATTAATTCAGTACAAATCTTTTTGTGAAAAATGGTCAACAACAGATATTTACAATTAATGAAAACATTTATCATGCATTTTAATGCACGCATTCGTTTCTAAATATAAACTACTCTACTAAGAATTACAGCATCAGCAACATTAGCAATGCAATCTAAGATGAGTGACCTTGAGAATTATTTGTCGTGCGCATGTTTACTGCGCATATTGTAAACATTGCAAAATCAGCTGTTATATTTGTTGTTGGTTACATTAAAGAGCCTAAGCCTGTAAGTGGTATGCGACTCGTTTGAATCTTAGGGTTTTCGTTCAACATCTGGTAATTCATTTGACTTGTTTCATATAGTAGATGAAACAAAATATACATAATTGAAAAGCTAAGACTGTAACTTTTCATTTTCATGTATTACTCTAATTAATTACCTAGATGTTCAGATAGTACATTTTTCAGAAACAATTATAAACGCTTGCTACAAAATATAGTAGCATTTTAAATAAAACAAAACGTTACTTTTTTAGCAAGGGTTTATAATGGTTTATGAATTATAATTGTCCTCTGATTTCTTTTCCGTTAAGTGTGTATTTTAAAGTTGGGAATTGCTTCCGCTTGAAACATAAAAGCTATGTTTTACAGAATTTCTGATGGTCGTATTTGCAAAAATTAGATCGCCATTAGGTATCATCTTATTTTTGATAAAGTTTTTGTAAAATATTATCTGACTATAAGGATTTATTTTTATTTCATGAAATATTTTCATATTCTTGTTTATAGTCTGTTAGAAACGTTTCAAATGTAACTTCAAGGCTAAAATTTTTTTTCACGAAAAAGCTATAAATTTCGTCTTGTTTACTTTAATCTAAACATTTATACAACAAAATATCAAGAAATAACAATTCTTACTTATAATTTTAAATTTACCTATGGCTAATATTTCATCTTGAAGAGATGTTCAAGATTGCCATTCTGATACGTCATAGGGAAACTATTATCTTACTTGTTTGGTTTCTCATTTTTCAATTTATTTTTGTTAAAACTTCAAAACATGTCATATTTTTATGTAAAAAACTAAATTCTACACCGTATAAACCATTTTCATAGAAGTAGTAAAGTTATTACTGCACATTTATTCAGATTATTTCCAAATTTAATTTGTTTAAGTCATTGTTGATAATTTATCGACAAGTACAAAACGCTTTGAGAAATATATTTACAAATGTTGTATGATCTTAATCTAGACACTATACTGAAACAAAATATATATACAAATATAAACTTTACATAAGAACAGAATACCCGTTACAAAAACGGAACGAGTTACAAAAAATAATAATAACTGTAACTACTACAGAACTAGAAAAACACTCTGCCAAATAGCTATTTCTAGCTATGTGTGACCTACAATAATAGTAGCCTTCAATATAAAACATACATAGTATACTATTACTTATAAACAATTATAGTTTAATCAGTGAATTCAAGATGATTACAACAAGAAACTTTAATTATATTTATTAAGTTTAAAAAGAAATAAAAACAAGCTGAAGCGAACCAAGAATAAAAGTACCAATAGGATAAACATTACGAAATTATGAAATTGATGATCTTGTCCGATTCATAAATATGTATCGTAACAAAACTGACAAAATGATACTTATATAAAGTATCAAAAACTATTTTAGAAAAAGTAACAAAATAATTCACCACAAAATAGCAAAAACAAACAGCCACCAATAAAAAAGAAAAGATTGTTATTTATGAGGTGGTAAACCATTTACAAACTTACTATTTCATAGTACAGTAATTATAGTTTATTATTATTATTATTTAGTAGTAATAATACTATTAGTATTATTTAGTGGTATTTTAATTTAGGCCTAAATATTAATACCATTATTAGTTTAAAGAAGTATTTGGAACTGCAATCAGTTAAAGTTTTAGATAGTTCTATCGAAAATCAAGACTAGGACAGTTACGACATTTATTTTCAAGCCAAAGTTATGATCACTGTTGGGATGATGCAATGATCGCTAACAAGACTATAAATTTCTAGGTTTTCAAATTCTAACTGTTCAAAGAAGTAAAACCTTTCGTTAGAACCAATTAAAATATAACAAGGCGCTAGATAGGCCTACAAGTATTGATGTATTAAATTAGGTTTAATAAATTTTAAAACTGAACTTTCAACAAATTACCTACCAATTAATAACTGTGTCGCTTTCTGATAGGAAATAGAGATCCGCACCGTTTTATTATAAAACTGTGACCTCACCAATCTTTAGAAAAACATCATGTGTAGGGGCGTATTTGGACAATAACAAAGAATGTCACCTGGGAAGTGCATGGGACCAATGTTGTACGTGGCAACGTTGAAAAATTTAATACCACATCATTAGATAGCATTACAATTAGGTTTTCAATTACCAACAAATTCTTACGTTGGTGAAACTGATATAGGCATACTTATTACAAATTAAGATTTGCCTATAAAATATACGAGTAATGACCGAAATCATTGTTCAATTACGTAATACTTACAAATATCCCTATTGGAATGTCAGCAAAATTAAATTAGTTTCAATAATCCAATGATTGTATAAATTGTAAAAATACATTTATCATATTTGAAAGATGATAAATTTAGACAACACAGAGAGTTATAGAGTCTTTTTCTCAGGTCCATTGTTCTCACCAAAATATGGCGACTGTCCATTGTTGGCTTGGTTTGGTAGACATACTTTATCTATATCAATACGTTTCACTATTTTTCCATCTTACTCTGTTTATTTATTGGACTGACAATCAATACTTTGGCTTTACTTTTAAACACTTCTTTAGGTATTTATATCACTGGAATATTTTTTTATATTTAAGTTAGGAACACTAAATCTGGCCAACCTCCATTACAGTCCAATTTTCCCCTACACCAATAGAAGTTACCATGACAACAAATAAACGGTTTACTATCCCATTGTTAGGTCAGCCTCCCATTGTGAGGCTAAACTCACTGCTTATATCCAATAATCAGTTACATAGAAATTATAACATAAATTTATATTACATAAATAATAATAATATACATATATATATGCATGAATTTATATTTTTCAATATGTTAAATATTTAATTTAAAATAAATTACTATCAAACTTTTGTTAATATATTAAGCCTACAGTTGTTAAATTGTAAAATAGAATTAATTACTATAAATCTTTCTAATGATTTATTGGATTATTTACTTGTAAAAAAATGGAAAGTTAAATGGTTAGTTACTAATCAAAATAATTATATGCTACATCATTAACATGTTAATAGAGGTTGGTGCCATTAATTTTGGTGCATCTTAATTTTTGAAATGTAAAATTTAAATCAAAAGCTGTTTTAAATTTTCCTATATATATATATAATCTTGCAATTATAGTAAAGAGGTTTTAGAAATTGTTCTAAAGATGTTGATTTATTTTACTTAAACCCTTTCTTTAGCCAAATATATTTCGTATTTGATAAAGATGACGACTTGTACTGAAGATCTTTAAAGTAAATTGCCATGTTTTGGTGACCCATTTATAGCGAAAGTGTTTTAGTTCCAACTATCGAATTTCAATGTGACGAGTGAATTTGTTTGTATGATTCAAGTGCCTTAAATGGATTCATAACCTATAAAATGTATATATGTATATAAAATGTATGTACCGTAATAGTTTTAGGTATATATTACTAATACATTTAACAACTTCAGCCCATTTTCAATCGCCTAGACTTTCAGATAGAGAATATATACCGAACCGTACTCGTTTTTCGTTTCTAATATTTTCGAAATATTTGTAATGTTTGGAAAATAAAATCTACATACTAATGTCATTTTAAGAATATTCAATGTAAGACAATTTTTAATTATAGTTTTATTGAGAATATATCACAATTATAAAAATATATTTAAGATTCTAAAAAATTAAAAATGTATTCGTTTATTTTAAAATTAATTTTCATTTGGTATAATTGCTTTAAATTAAATAATAACACTAATATGAAACTTCATATAGTTGAGTAAAGCAAAGAGATCAGAATGACTAGCTAATTATAATTTGTCTAGTAAGACTGAAAAATTTGAGACGAAATGTTTTAAAATTATTTCCATAAATAACTTTAATGGAATTAGATTAAAGATAAGGATTGTGTAAACAGCTGACATGATCTACCTCATCGCGCCTATCCGGATCCGATAGAATCTGCACAGGCCTGTACATTGTGGCACTTATCACCGCACAGTATGTAGCTACACAGTAGAGCGACTATTTGTCTGTTTGTTAGGTTACTGATAAGGTCTTTGTGTAACGCCCGAGCTGTAAACCGTGTTCTTATCATTAAAGTATATTTTACGTGTTTTAGCAACATTACTTAAAACATTTCTCTCGATTTATTTTAATCTTAAGAATAATTATACCCTAAAGAAAAACTTTCAAAAATATTTACGACTGGTGGTGGATTTTGTGGTTAATGACATGTAGCAATACTTTTTTTAAACTTGGTAACCTAGAAAAACCTTTTTGTGGCGATGATAAGTTTTCGTAAGATGCTTCAAAATCGGCAGTAGCTAAGTGAAGACATGCGTGGCCACGTAACATGAGTCGACGGTTCGAATTGTCATAGACTATGCTCAAAGATTCTAATCTCTCTCGAATAAAATTAGAATTGATTTTCTAGCCAACAATGTTCGCTACGAACAAAAACATGGAAAAGAAAATTTAAAAATTGACTTTAATTATAAATTCAAAATACAAACATTAAAGGTACATACAAAATTTCAATTTGTAAGACTATCAAAATTACTAAATTAAAGAAGAGTAAAGATACATACAAAATTTCAATTAGTAAGACTATCAAAATTACTAAATTAAAGAAGAGTAAAGATACATACAAAAATTTCAATTTGTAAGATATCAAAATTACTAAATTAAAGAAGAGTAAAGATACATACAAAATTTCAATTTGTAAGACTATCAAAATTACTAAATTAAAGAAGAGTAAAGATACATAGAAAATTTCAATTTGTAAGACTATCAAAATTAATAAATTAAAGAAGAGTAAAGATACATACAAAATTTCAATTTGTAAGACTATCAAAATTACTAAATTAAAGAACAGTAAATTAAATTAATAATCTAATACCTATATAAATAAAGACGCAAATGTCATATAGTAGACTACTTTATATATAAATTTCTAGGACAAAACTAAAATAAATATTATTTGTAAATAAAAAAATTTTATAACAAAACTATAATTATTTGCATTTTTTTCAAAACGACCCAAAATCACAATACTTAAACAGTTTTATAATTTGCAGTGCTTTATAAAATATTTTTGGTAACAAGGTGATCCATATTCTAGGAAACACCTTGTAAGTTTTCCTTTGTAATAACCGAAATATAACTGTAGAATTTGATGTTCATTTCAACTAAAAGCCATGGATTTTTAGTCCTGTATCAGTATTATTCCTGTGTTTGATTTATTCTAGTTTTAAGACGATCATAGTGTAGAAATAATATTGACTACAATGGATTGGAAAGGATTGCAAATATAGTTCGAATAAGAATAAGAACATGGAACCCCAAAAAGAGGATATTGGGAGCATCTTGTCATCGCGTACCAGGGTTACGATCCTGAAGTAGGCTTTCTCTCCAACGAGATTATAAAGGGATGCCAATATTTTATACCTAGAAAGGATTGGTGAAGTAGATAGAACTAAGGAAAGAAAATAATGCTCCACTAGTATCGGGAATAGGGGGAAATCTTCGCATTCCTGCGCGGAGTAGCTTTAGAAACTATTCACTAAAGCTAGTTTACCCAACAGTGAACAACTATATTTAACAGCTGTTTAAAGAGCTAGAGAGTGAGAAACTTTTATTCTCACAGGCCACCGATTGTGTTCCGTTTAGAGGTTTTACTCCGGTCAGGCCGCTAATAATGTATGACTCTTACATCACGCAATAACTGATATATTATTCTCAGTAACTGCTTAGGTCAAGTTATAGACTGAGATATTATTCTTTCAATTATGGATCTCTAAGTATTAATTGGACACCAATGATTTTAACTAGTTGCATTTTCCTATCCAGTAAAACGTGTATTGCATAAACTTAAATATCAAGAAAGTGTTAATTATCTCAAACGATGTTCATAAGACTAATATAAACACACGTAAATATAAATTTATATATGTAATGCGCGCGCGCTCGTTTGTTTGTGTGTGTGTGTGTGTGTGTGTGTGTGTGTGTGTGTGTGTGTACAAAGTAAATTAACCAATTATATCAATTTGACCTTCAAGTCAATTTAGTTTTGAGCTGTTAATCTACTGAAAAATATTTTTTAATTTAATGAACATCGATTTAGTCAAATATATTATTTCTTTTCGAAAAATAAAATAACCTTATGCTAAACTTGTTCGGTAGTTTCTTACCTTAACAAATTAAATCACTTAATTGTGAGCATTAATATGATTTAATTAATGTGATTTTACTTTTGCAGGAGTGACAGATTATTTCTTTTTATTATTGTAATATTGTTTTCGTTTTACAGTGTGTCTTTTAATGGCTTGTTATTTATTTTTATTATTGTTATTTTAATTTTGCTAGATAATAATCTCTCAACTCCGTAAAAGACTTTATTCTTGGTAAGTAAAATCAAAATCAAAGCATACGTTACAGAACTAATGTTTTATGTGACAAACGTTATTATGTTATACATAAAACACAAATAATACATATAAACATAATACAGTAATGTAATATTTAATTTATGTTAATGTATTTTCATTATTGCGGATATGAACAATATAATAATATATTTCATATTTATATAGATATAGTGTTAGTCAATTGTAATAATAAATTTATAATTCTTGTTGTATTATAAATGAAATAACCTGTTACAATAAAAGTCACATGTTATTAAAAGAGTTATCTTCTAAATTACAAAACCAATAATTTCTTAATGATAAAAAAAATTTTTAAGTCAAATATCTGAGGTCATATTTAGTGGAAAATATTTTTAAACTCAAAATATTATATTCAGCTTTGAACACAGACATTAATTAGAGTATGTATTTGTAAGCATTAAAAGCATGTGTTATATATTATCCATCCAAATTAAATTCGCAAATGTATTACAAAGTATAATTTGTATCACTCTTAATAATAATTAACTGTGTATAAGCAGAACTGTATAACTACTCTCAGGTCGACATAAATGTCATTGTTATTTTAATTACTTTCGATGTCATTGACCGCGATGAATTCTACGTTCAATATATTACGAGTTTGTAATTAAGATAAATTAAATTAAAAAATTATTTAAAGTTTCCACTTGATCACACTATTGATAAATTAGTCGTTTTTTAAGGAAATGCGATTTTCCTAAACCACCTTAATGAATTCATTAAACATAATACCTCGTAGCATTGCCTTTAAACGAGTTAAACTTTAGTGCAACGTAAAACCATTGTGATTTCAACACCTCCATTAGAAAGATAACTTGTTTTAGATAATTACTATTAAACTATTACATTTAAATCACACAAAAATATTAGTTCTCTAACCGTAATTCTGTCCCTCTGTCAACGAAAATTCGGAAAATGTATTGACGTGGGATTTACTGTCAAGTAACTTAGAGGAAAAAAATATGAAATATTTTACCTGCTACACTGGCAAACATTGTTTAAAAGAATCGGGTACATAGAGAACAAAATTAGTTTGATTTTTCAAGAAACGTGGGAAAGTATTACTGGTGTTAGGCCTATACCATGCAAAAGCGTCCCCTGCTGGTATTAACATTTTAAGCATTACCAGCAATAATTTACAAACTCTGAACTAAAACCTGTTGACTTCAAACTTATTGTTTGGTTTTAGGCAAGTGGGAGGTTGCCAGATTTAACTCGTGTTGACACTGGGCCAATCTATTCCTAGATGACGCTCTGGGTATTCCTAATTTTATTACGTTTTCGGAGCCACCGAATCGTTTACTCGAAACCATCAACGCGTAAACATTCTCACACTAAATTTCAACTCTAAGTTTCTAATTAAAAGCATTTTTATTATTTTATGAAACATTTTGATTAGAAACATTTCGATACTTGGCGACCAAAATTCGTTTTTGTTACATTTTGTCAAAACCGTGAAAGCCGATTATTTCTGTGGCCTCGTATTATAGATCCGAGTGATTTCAACTCAGGAAACACAATAAAAATAATTACAATAATCCGCAATAACACGAACAAAATTAAATAACAAATACAAAAGTTGCACAAGATTTTCCCTTAGGTACAATTCGATAATCATGTTCTCTAATAAGTCAGTATATTGTGTAACCTTAAATTAATAGCTTTCTAGATTGTAAGGACCCTCTGATAATGATGACATAGTCATCGAAATGACCTTGGGGGTTTTATCTTAGATAACTGTAGTGTGAGTTATTTTGTTTTCTACTGAATATATTTTTATTGTAATACTGCCCCTGTCACTTAATATTGTATTTTAAAAAACATTACATTGTTAACAGTGGCGGCTCCTGCCCAATTACATTGGTGGGGCTCATGACAAGGGGTCTCCCCAGATTTACGAGGTGCAGAGGAAATTTGGAAATTTGATACCCATTTAACTCGTTTTATATTCTAAGTACCTACAACTTTTATTAAGTTATACTTATTGATTAATATATTAACATTGCTATAACTAATAGACGTATTACGGTGTGATTTACGAAATGTTGTAAATTGTTAAATAATAACGTAAAAGATATTTATTAAATAAAGTGGGCTTATAATTGGAATGTATAATTAATTTTGAGCTGTATTACCATGATATCTTATCGGAGATTTTAAAAAAACTTACTTCCTATATCGGCAAAAGTCTAGGGAAAAATATTAACAAAACTCAAGAAGAAAAATTTGAGAATTCACATTTTGCCAAAAAAAATATACATATTCTCCCAATACCCTACTTTGATTAAGACGGATACAAGTTTTATTTTCATTTTATAACTGTATAATCATTCTGTTTAGCAAAATTTATAGTTGAATAAATTATAAAAATAAATACCAACGTAGGCTACTGAAATGTTTATTTACCCTTTGGGTCAAATTAGGTTAAAATAACTAACCGGGGAGTTCTGTGCGTCTCTATTTATTATAATAAGAATGACTACTTTTTTCCATAGCTTGGGAAGATGGGTTAGAAATCGGAGGGTACCATTGTCTTACTTTAGAAAGGTAATGTGTAGCCTGAAAAAACCCACATGCAAAATTTTGATTGTAGTAGTTTACACATTCAACCTATGCACTATTAAACATTATATTATTTATAATAATTTTTAATTTATCTTATCATTTTTAAATAATATAATTTATATTTATGTCTGTATTTGTTCTCGTATTTGCATTTTTTGTCCCAATTTTAATCAAAAGTTTAGGATTCCTTTTTATAGTATTTTTAAAATTTTAATTATGTTTAGATTTCTGTATTGTTTGCTATTTTTATATAGGTCTGCATTTGTTTTAGCGTTTAATATTTAGAATGTGTTGAATTTAAGTCTGCATTTTGCTTCCCGTACGCGTACTCTTTTATAATATTTAATTGATCTTTCGAAAGTTACAGTATCTCTAAAGGATTTGTAGTTTAATCAATTATTAGTGTTTGCAATAATATAATTGTTTGGACCTGGATCTGTTATACTTGAATAATAGGTGACGGTTTCAGGCGCGTATCCAGCGACTTGCTTTGGGGGGGGGGGCGATCGATGCGCCAAATAAATATATATATTTATTTATTTATTTATATATGTATATATATATATATATATATATATATATATATATATATATATACTGTAGATTATGCAACACTGTTTTCTTGTATACACTTATAACTTTCACTTATGTACTTAAACAAGAGTCTTGGCATAAATACCAAGTAAGATTCTTGTTTAAGTACACAAGTGAAAGTAATATATATATATATATATATATATATATAAATATAAAATACGTTTTCTTGTTTAATAATTTAAAACAACACAGGTTATTCAAATACAAGAATATTTATTATTTTAAATCCAAAGCTTTTCGTTGGCAAGCAGTACCAACATCATCAGGAATGAAAATTACAATCATTGCGATGATTGAGATTGTAATTTTCATTCCTGATGATGTTGGTACTGTTTTCCAACGAAAAGCTTTGGATTTAAAATAATAAATATTCTTGTATTTGAATAACCTGTGTTGTTTTAAAATATATATATATATATATATATATATATATATATATATATATATATAATATTTGTGTGTGTGTGTGTGTGTGTGTGTGTGTGTGTGTGCGCACGCACGCGTGTGTGTATGTAAAAACATAGAACAGAAAAAGTTCTTTCTACGCTTGCGTTAGAAATCGGTAACGTGATAAAGATTCGTAGTAAATTAGACTTTTTAATAAATAATTATTCCAGTTTCGATAACACTTATGGCTAGAGAATATTATTAATTTCATAATAAGCTATTATTTTTAAAATGGTTTATTAATTAATATAAGTAGTTATTCTTCCAACACGAACAATTCCTGAGTCAACTGCGATTAATACGCTTGCAAAATTAGGTATTGAAAATCATATGTTTAAGACTAAGCTTCACTAGCGCTATCTGTTGTTAAAACGTTTAGACGTTTACGAGGGTATGCCGAGGAAACGCGTCACATTTTCAAATTATAAATTAA
Source organism: Prosapia bicincta (assembly GCA_036971475.1). Classification (NCBI taxonomy): domain Eukaryota; kingdom Metazoa; phylum Arthropoda; class Insecta; order Hemiptera; family Cercopidae; genus Prosapia; species Prosapia bicincta. The sequence goes on along the minus strand of JBAIZL010000001.1, from coordinate 60,232,903 downwards.
AATTTTAATTATTTAACAAGTTATTAATAATTTAAAAAGTTATTTTAATTAACTTAAGTAAAAGTCTAATTTAATAGAAAGTCCTAATTTAATAATATATTATCGATTTTTAACCCAAAGTTCTTGACGGTTGGGGAGGCGATCGCCCCATCACCCCCCCCCCCCTTTGTTACGCGCCTGCGGTTTAGTTACAGAGTCAACAATCCCCTCATTTTAAACATAGAGTCGATTCACCCGTTTAATATTTACGATCCTTGAGTCGGTGTAATTTGTATTTCGCGATGGATCAGATTTTAAGTAGTAATTTAGTGTCGAATAATTAATTTAATAAAATATCACTAAGCGTCAGCGCGTTTAATCAGTAAATGGGTTTAGTTATACAAATGCTGTAAGATCTCTTGGAAAGAATAAACATTTTCATATTTTTATAGCATGCAGTTTATTGCAGTTCTGTGTATGTTCCACGATAGTAATTTCAACTAAAACGAGGAAGCATCCAGGCCTACGGTTAAACGAAACGACCTTGACCCTTTAACTTGAGCAACGCTTTTATGATATCAGCTTAATTAAATGTTAGCATGTCAGCAAACAATATTTCACTGCCTTGCCAATCATTAATCTCCCACTATGCCTCATAAAGCACGGTTAGGGTGTGACCCATAACAGTCCAATCCCATTGATTTTATTACTAACTCGAATGGTTCGAACTAGGTCAACTGGAAAAAAGTTTCCTATGATTAGGAGGAGCGTGAACAGGTCTGATTAACGTTACTATATCTATTTTCCTTTAAAAATACTAAAACTGTGACTCTATAGTTTAGATTATCATAGCCACTACGTTTTCTGAAATAGTTGTTACTGAACTTTTCAACTCCATTAATAAAATAGTTTACAAAAACCGCTTCAAAGAACTTTTAATTGTTTTAAGATGAACATGTATTTAACTAAAATACTTTTTCCTGTAATTGTATATCCTTAAATAAAATATCTTATTCTGTTTGTCAATTTCTGATAAAGTTCTTAAGCATCCATATATCTAGAATATCGGTTTATTTAGTTCTTTCCCAATTAGTAAATAAAAATAAACTTAAACAAAGCATCTAACTTCTTTAAAATCTTTAATAATAAATAGTTTAGAAATGCCAAATATATAAATCTAACACCCGAACTTTGTTCACTTATTCAAATTGTTTAAACATTGGCAAATGTTTATAACAATTTATTCAAAATCAGTTAAGATTTCTCCCTTGTAAACAGTGTATAAGATTTATAAATATAAAGTTTCTCTAAATAAAACATTTGAAATACAGGCTGTTGTACAATTAAACTTACAGGATCCTGTAAGTCTCGTAGGTAGGTACAATAATATTTTAATTTCCTGAAATTGTTTGAGAGACTTTTAAATGATCAAACTTCAAATTCATTTACTTTATATTTGATTTTAGACTTAAATTATTTCTTAGAATTTGGCATAACACATTTGAATGGGAAATGGCTTCCTATCTATATATTGAGTGGAGCAATAGAAAAGCTTGTCGTTTCATTTAAAGTCTCTCTCCGCGAAGGCATCAAGTAATAAGACCCCAGCTCTCTCCGTATGCTTCATAAAGATCCCAATTTGTTGAAGCGTTGCAGTGAGCTATAAAATGCGCAGTGATGCTACTATCATTGGCATCCTCTTGCACAAAGTTGTCACCTTATCGACTTGCTTTCAGTCACCGTTCCATTAAAATCGCGATATTATATTCGTGTTACCATGTTAGGTAGTTCTGCATCTCATTGTACTGGAATTGTATCTCCAAAATAAATGTTACCGCACAACACGATAGACCTTCACATACAATATATATATATATATATAGGCCTACTTTACTTGTGTATCGTGAATACCTCCACACCCCTCTACACTGTTGTCAAAGTTACATCACCTCAACAAATATTATACTACAATAAGCTCTTCAATATATACTATATATTCATATATACTAACTGACTTTAGATAATGCTGACAATGTAAATTGACAAACGTTTTCAAGCAGAGTTATTTAAAATATTTTTCTTATATGTTTCTTATATGTTATAATATATAAATTAAAATATCGGTATATTTTCTACAGTTTAGCTACACATCATTATATACAATTGGGGATAACAAATATTTAGAGATTAAACGTGTAAGCTTATGTTCGATTGAAATACCAGTAGTAACAAAATCGCTTTGGAATTCCTTTCAACTACTTCCAGTCATCTCATTATCCCTTGTCCAAAAAGGTTTTCATATCATAAATTAGCGGAAACCTTTAATCTGTATTAATCTTGATTCCTTAATTTATATATTATTGAATAAAGCATTTACATATACGCGCATTTATATGTAATCATATTCCCACTGTGTTTCTTTTGTTCATTTTGAGGTATTTATTAACTTTATACTCCTTATTTTTATAATCTAAATACATGACAGTAATATGACATTTTCAGCATACCCCCTTAGCAATAGTATGATGTAATTTTCAATCCTGAGGAAACAAACATCTTTACATAGCAATCAACATTAACTGTAAAAAAGTGACATAACAACTAAATATGCACAGCTTTAAATAGAGTCCAAAGACAATACCGCAGATCAAGCTACTAGACAAGTTCAATGACCGTACTTTAACAACAGAATTTTACTAATAAAAAGCAAATCCCTATTCCAAAACCATAAAAACAACTACCTAAAACCTACACTACACAAAACTAGAAAAAGAGCCGAGCTCACGTCTCATATTATTATAAAAATACTTGACTATTTCAAAAAGCGTCCTCTTTAAAACTTCAGTCATTTAATTCAATTATATATATATATATATATTGCTCACATATCTAGAAATTAAAAAAAAATCACTGTAGTTAATTTTGTTTATTGTTCTTATTTAATAAAATAGCAACATAATTAAGAACAAAATAGTAAATTATTTCACTTAATGTGTTAACTCTTACATCGATTAATATAAACTATATTATTGTTGTGCTTAATACATCATATAAATTTGTTTTTGTGTCTTAACCTTTCATAATTTTTCACTTGGTAGAATACTAAACACGAACGCACGCAGAATTCAAAGGATCTTAGCAGTTGAATACACAGTAATAACGAGTAAGCTTTTACGAGTATAAATACAAATAACTGTTTTCAATTTCAGGTAAAGATATGTTGAGATTTAATTTTAATATAGTGTTGTTAAAAAAAAAATTTTTTTAGTATTTACAGTGTTTGCTAATCGAAACGTGGTTTATGTTTGGAAGATTTACATCACAATTAGTTTTCTTCATACACTCAATAACCACCAATCGGAACGATACTTTCCTCACACTCTGTATAAGTTACGTTCCGCTCTGTTGGCTTTACAGACAGTTGAACAAACAAGTTTGGTAACAACCAGATCCAAGAAGTAACTTTTGTCAAACCTGACGTTATTAATTTCAGAAACGTCTCTAAACTTGTTTTCGACATTACACCTACATTTGTACATTCTCCAGTACTGCGTGCAGATTTTGAAATTACTTAGCTGCGATAAATGTCTTCATCAACGTATTTGTTTCAATTTTCTGTTGTCTGGTACTAGATACAAATTTTATAAATATATACAAATTCTTTGTGTATATAAATAAATGTAAATTGTCTGTATATTATAAAAATAAACTATACACATTAAAATTTTGTATCCTAAATGACAAGGTGTGTCAGATTTTCAACTCAGAAAGGGAATTCTATTTCATTGTTGTTATAATACTCTAAGTTTCTGCTGGTATGTACATTATTAGATTGAGTACCGTGGTTTACTGTCATTTCTAGCCTTGAAATATCAACTAACCTTCATCAGACAGAACTCACTCACTAACTGAAAGTCTGAGTGAGGGAGATTCTCGGGAACACTCCATCAACCAGAGAAACAAAACATATTCATCAGCAACCACAAAACATATGATTTGCAGAGTAGCCTATTCTTTTCTTTTCAGGAATGAGGATTATCATGACGTAAGAAGGTCATGCATATCCTAGTTTCATGAACCTCTCGATAAAGTGATACTTGTACAACTACAACGTACAATGCTTGAAAACATATTTGGAATGTACATATAAATAAAATAGATAGTATAAATAAATAATGTTAAATAAAACGCAAGTTAAACCTTAATTATATTTTATCACTATTTAATATCTTCGTAATTTTATGTAGATTCCAAAATAAACTTTATAACAATGGTATTTGAACTTAATATTGTCAATTGTTTCCTCTAGTTGATAACTAGGAAGTTCACCGAGGGAGTTTTATTACGGTTGGAGAGATAGGAGAGTATCCTAAACTCCCAGCCGCCACATTCTTTTTCAAGATGTAAATTTTTGTTTACTACATGAAATAGGTTTTTCAGGGGAAGAAACATTTTACTTGGAAAGTAATTTTACAGTTTTAATTACTGAGAAAAAACATACATATTTACCTTTTACCCATTTTTGGATAAACAAATTAATTTGTATATCTTAGCATTTCACATTTGTAATTTTTCAATTACTTAAAGTAAATGGCATTTATTACTAAATTCGCAAAATAATGAAATAAACATTTAAACCTTAAATGTTACTTTTACTTATATTAATTTAATAGCGATAGTCATAGTAGCCCTAATTTTATTTTGTTATCTACTCATCCAAAAACTGAGCGAAGAATAATTTATTTTTATCAAAATTTCCGACTGTATATTTGGCAACACTGCCAAACGGAAATCTCTAGTTCCTAGCAGCTGACTAACAGACGATATTTTTAAACCCTCTAAACTTGAATCGATTTCACCTTGGCGGTTAAGCAATTTTGCCAATGCCACTAACAGTTAATTGTTTCCTTGTGTTTATTTATTTGTATTTGTTAAACAATCCGTTATCATAATGTAATGTTTATATAAAGATCATGTTTATATTAAATTAAGGTTGTATTCTTTGTAGTTGTTCAGATATTAGAAAAACTTTTCAAGAACAGTTTTAACAGATAAATGAAGATAAATATCAGAAATAATATCTGATATGGTAAGTATCTGATTCTTTTAAATTTTGAAATAATATTTATTAATATTTTGTTTAAAGGTATTTCATTTTATTAATTTTTATAACACATTGTAGTGTTTATTTTGTTATTAGGATGGGAAATATGACTGTAGGAGAGAGAGAGAGAGAGAGAGAGAGAGAGAGAGAGAGAGAGAGAATCTATCTAAAGAAAAAGAAAGCTATCTATCTTTAGAAATTTATCTAAAGAGAAAGAAGCGTTTCAGATTTCTTACATGTGTTCGAGTTGGCACACAGCACACACACACACACATATATACATACACAAACAATACAGCGGTCAATCACTTTATTGTGGAAACCCCCATTTTATATTAGTAGCCAATTTTATTTAAAAAGGAAATTTGGTTTTTAATTTTATGACGCAAATTTGTAAGATGAATCAGTTTTAGAATGGAAAATTGGAATGGAATTTTAAATGAAAAATATGTATTGAAAATAACGGTAGGAGGGAAAAACAATTACTAGGACCAGCAATACCCCTACAGTATGACTCCACACTTCTATGCTCGGCGACAAACTGGAGAAAATGATGTCATGCTCTTGCGTATAGAAAACCTGGATACGCCACACAAAAAAAACAAATAAAACCCCAAAGCAAATAAAACGAGGCTTGGCGTGTCGAAATTTGGAACGCGGAGCAACCTTGGTAGAGAGCAGGAGCGAAACTACCTGGCTGGCCTAACATTTCTATGAAAGCCGTCCGTCCCAGAAAGTATTCGAAGGGTGTGTTCATTCTACCACTGACGTTGTGTTGGAGTCGAAAAGATTATTAAAGATTTGTTATTAGTCTTCAGAAATAAAAGATACATTGCTAAGTACAATAATTGCGGAATAATGAAGTTCAGCGATATAGGTTTCTAATATTGGGGCTTAGGCTTCAATCATAATACTTCTTAAACTTTGTAAAATTGCTTCTATCTATTTAGTTTTTCTTCAATCTGTTAACATTAGCAATAACAACGTAGCTATAGGTATCTACCACACATCTTCGAAAACGTTATTCAGTACTAGTCGATAGATCTACTACAACGACGGACCTATTTTATTGTGTTAATGACACATGTCCCTTGACTTTTGGGATTTATAGGTGAGTAATTTACGTGAGTGTACCGGTAGTTAACGCAAAACTTACGGTAATGGGAAATGTTTTTTTTTATAGTTCATTTAATTAATTTTTGAATTGAAGGAGTTTTTATCTATATTTCTATACATTTGCCCATTCTATACGGATCTTCTTCTTTCTTCTGAAAAAGAAGATCTCTGAAGAGATAGGTCTCAGTCACAATGTGTCCGATTCTTGCTCGTGCTGCAAAGACGGCTGTAAATATGGGAACCCCTTGATACATTTCCAGAACATTTGGTTCTTTTTGAATGTCATAGAGGTTTCTACCTCTCCAACGGTGGATCCATTTTCTTCTAACTGATGTTTTCACAGCACTCAGGCATTTCTTTAGAGAGTACTGTGGTAAGAAGACTGGGCCCATTTCCGCTGCTTGTTTGGCGATTGTATCTGCTTTTTCATTACCGTCGATGCCGCAGTGTGAGGGAATCCACTGGAGCTGTATTTGTTTCTCATCTTTGCTGAGAGTGTTGAGTAAATTTGTTATTTCTTCTAGTCTGAATGAGTAGCTTCCTGGTTTTCGGTTCTCTATCATGTGCAAGGCGCTCTTGGAATCAGTGAATATACAGAACTTCTCTGCTCGTAATTGAAGGCAGTTTACCAAGGCTGCATTTATTGCCAGCAACTCTGCATCGACACTGGAGGCTGCATTTGCTGGTATGTAATATTCTTCTCTGGTGAAGTGGTTATAGTAGCCTGCTCCTGACTTATCTTGGACTAGGCCTACTGACCCATCGGTGTAGATTTGAACGGATTCTGGGTACAGATTCTGAGTTATTTCCGAAGTTCACTCTCGCCGAAGTGCCTCCTGGGGTTCTTTCTTAGTTAGGCAAGAAGGTAGGTTTAGAGTTACCATTATTTCGTTCTGCTTCCAAGGGGGTTCGTGGTTGCAGACCGGGATTTCCTCTGGAGTCTCAGAAGGCATTTCAGCAGCGATCAAATTGATACTGTGAGTGTATGATTGCCGTGTAGTCGTTTCTTTTAAAGATTGTAGTGGATGGGTTATGTGTAGTGTGAGGGTTTTTAGATGTTTATTCCATGTTTGTTCTTCTAGCAGTAAATCTATGGGTTCTATTGATAATTCTATTTCCATTGCTGCAATGGGAGTGGTTTTGGGACACCCTAGGCAAATTCTTAAGGCAGCCGATTGAATCACTTGAAGTTTTTTTATTTGCGCTGCTGCGGCCGCTCCCCAGACCTCACTGCAGTAGGTCAGTTGTGTTCTTACAAAGGATAGGTAAAATGTTCTCAAGCATATGGTGTCAGCTGTCTGATTGTTGGCTGGCGACTACTTTGATTGAATTGAGAAGTTTGCTACAAGCTTGAACAGTTTTTTCAATATGATTTTTCCATCTCAGCTTTTTATCAAGCAGTACTCCTAGCAGCTTAGGACAGTGGTTATATTGAAGATTTATGTTATTCAGTTTTAGTTTGGGTTTTTAGACGGTTGGAGTATTCCTTCTTGTAAATATTGCACATTCTAACTTTTCTGCAGAGATTTTCAGTGACCACATCTTGCACCAGTTCGAGACTCGGTCCAGGGCCATCTGCATTGCCTGGTTAGCTCTGTCCGGATCTCTATGTGAGACGAATAGCGTTACATCATCAGCATAGGAGACGCACTCGACTCCCGGAGGTAGGTTGGATGCATGTATTGCATTATTGAACATATTGCATTATTGAACTGCTCCTTGAGGGGTTCCTTTTTCTATCTCAGCACTTGTTGATTCTTGGCCATTGACCGATGTTTTGATTTTTTGACCGCTCAAGAAATTCGTTAGATACTTCAGCATGTTTCCCATTATGCCAAGCTTCATGCATTTTAATAAGATAGTGGTGTGGGGTGTCCTGTCAAAAGCAGCTTCAAAGTCTAGGAGGACAACTATGGTTAGTTCTTTTTTCTCAAAGCCAGCATAGATGTTGTTTGTTAAGTTTATTATGGCATCGTTAGTGCATCTCTGTTTTCTTTATCCATATTGTGATTGATCTAGTAAGTTGTATTTTTCTAGTCTCCACGTTAGTCGATTGTTCACCATGCGTTCGAGCAATTTGCCAAGACAAGATGTAAGAGCTATTGAGCGATATGATTTCATTTGGGACTTGTCTTTAGATGGTTTTAGGATTGGTACAATTAGTGCTGTTTTCCATTTTTCTGGGATATTTCCCGTGTGCCAAATTTCATTGAATACGTTTAGTATATTAGTAAGCATCTCTTCTGAGCTATGTTGGAGCATTCTGTTATGGATTCCATCTAATCCGGGAGTCGAGTCCTTCAATCTGGATTCTTCATTTCTCAGTTCCCATATGTTGAAGGGTACGTTCGCAGGGTCTTCCAGGCGGTACAGTTCTTCGACTTGGGAAATTAATTGCTTTTCTTTAGTAGTGAGCTTTTTGGACCATGGGATTTTCTTTCCAGCCCTGTTCTTAAAAAACAAGTTAAAAGTTTCCGCTTTTGTTTTTTCATTGTCTAACCACTCTCCAGCTTCACTTTGTATTTGGCTGATCTTTTGGCTAGTATTGCCTTCGACTGATTTAAGCTTTTTCCAGACTGTGCTGGATTGCATTTATTGAGCCTACAAATTCTCTCCAAGATTTCCTTTTCTCTGAGATTATTCTATACTGATTCATTCTATACTGATAAAAAAATAATAATATCCCTCATAAAACACGTAGATTGATAGCAAATCTGAAAAATTATTAAAATTTTAACTACGGTTTTTAAGAGTACTACATGCCTCCTACAAGAAGATGTTATTTTTAAGAAATAATGGTTACCTTATTTTAGCAATAATTTCTCTTTCTGATGTTTTTTTTACTAGGCTTATTTGTTAGCATTGTCTATTAGCTATTTACATTTACACAAATTCGCCTATTTGTAAACACCTTATCCCCAAAAGGAGCCCCAA
>JBAIZL010000001.1:60151270-60218770 GCA_036971475.1 Prosapia bicincta | reverse complement strand
CAATATGAAGCTTAAAAATAAATTTATACTTACAAGCTGGCTTAACGTATTTAATTTAAACTTTTGCGCATTATTATTAATATATGATCACATGACTAACATTTTAATGAATCCTAATTATCAAGATTGCAATGCTCAAATTTGTAACAATGAAGGAGGATGTTGAACACTTGTGTCTTTTTGCAGTTTTTTTATTTTCGATTATATTAATTTCGTTTAAATTCTGCATTACCACTGGTAATTTCATACATAAAATATATATCAAAGATAAAAAAAAGCTCTTAATCTCGGCTACAAAGTAAACATGATGTAAAATAACAAAGAGACAAAACCATCATCAATAGATGGGTTATTTTAGCTGTTTGAAGTATTATTCAGCTGATTATGCAAATATTATTATGATAAATAAATTAATTGTTGAATTTTAAAGTTAAGGTGAGTGCTCAGAAAAATGTTCGTTGTTCCGTAATAGAATGTTCTTTATATTTTTCGAGTCAAAATTACCCTTTATTCAAAGTTTCGACAAAATTTCTTTGTCATCTCTAAATAATGTTGTTTATATAATTATATTGTGACGCTACTAATGTTGTTAAGACGAAACATCGAGTGTACTTAATACACACACAAATACGCGAGCCTGAAAATAATAGCAAAAAAGATAAACGCTCATACGCGTCTTTATTTTTTGAACATACGAATACGTTTTGACATAAATTTGACTATGAAAATTTGGAAATTTTCTCAAAAGAGTTAATCTGTATTCTTACGCATATACCTACAGGAAAGTGCTATTAACATTAAAATCGATTTTGACAATATCTATAAAAACCTTTAACACATAAGCTAAAATCTGAAACAAAACATAATTCCTATTTTTATGTCATTCCTTCCGCCTATGAGTATGAAAACGTTTATTCCTCATTGTCTAATCTAACTTAGTAATTGTTATCGAGATTTTCGAATGGTTTTATTTCGTTAATTCATCATTTTCATTAAATATTGATTTTATTATTTAATTCTTTAAATATTCTTTTGTGCTATTTACTGATATATTTTCTTTTCAATTTGACAGATTATTATAATAGTATGTTTTTTATACAAATTACTACTGTTATTTAATTTTAATTTTTAATTAAAACTAAAGTTGGATATACACTTTTAATATTGTGCATTTCATTTAAATTTAATATCTTGAAAACCACTTGTGAATTAGTTTAGATGTTTACTGGAGTTATTAATTTTTATTGTAAAATTTGTAATTTTGTTAGTATTGTGGTTTGTATTCTTTATGTATTATAAATTGTCTTGTTTTTACAGACTGTAAAAAGACAACCATTTAGAGGTCGAAACGTTGTTAATTAATCGAATAAAGTATAATTTTGTCTCGGGAAAAAATACTGCCATTCTTTACAATTATTGTCTGAAAATGTAAAAATAAAGTATTTAGAGCAAATTAAATGATCGTTTAACCTTCACAGTGATAAACTATTATCACATTTACGACTAATGGTTTGTACATTTTACGTGACAATCTCAAACCTTTACAAAACAGCTGCTTCTTTGTTCCAGAACAGATGTTGAATCTATTTATGGAACAGCGACGAACACTGCGGAAATATTTTGAACTAGTTTTTAATTTCTCAATTTCGTACTACTTTCGGATCTGAAAATAGCGAAGGCGAGTGAGCTGAAAATAAAGTTCAAAAAGCGCGAAACAACATGCATACCGTAATGGATACCATAGGATGGCGTAAGCTTTTAATAAAGGCTTTGTTTTTAAAATCTTTTACTTTGAAATTTAAAAAAAACTGTTATTAATTATATTAATAGATTTTTAAACCGATTTTATATAATTTTCAGCCGTTTGTTATAATGTAATTAGGTCAAAAGTGGCTATACACAAAAAATATAAAACTATAAAGAAAACAAATTAGTAAAAATATATTGAAACTCTGTTTCTATATTCACCACCGTACGCTATATATTTCTAATTTATATATTTTTCACAACTACTTTAATCAAAATAAATATCTGAAATTTTCACAAACCCCAACTTAAAAATAGTTGTAACTCTAAACTAAAACGGAAAAATACGTTTAATTTTAAATCTGTCTATATAAACGCTCAATTTATTTCCAGTATTATAAATATATTTATAATAATAACTGTACATTTATTTTAGTGGATTTGATCTTCTGTAGGACGAATTCAAAACACAGTAACAAAACAACTTCAATTTTTAGAAATGTGTTTATTTAACCAAACACGTGACCATAAACTCTTGGTGACCATTGAATAATTTTAAAATTTCTTACAATACTAAACTTCAAATTAAATTTAAAATTTCTTCATTTTTATTATAAATTTGAAAAATATATTACATGAGAAATCTATAACAAAAATTATTCACAATGTTAAGAATGTAGTTATAAATGTACATACAGTTTCAAGTATTAGTTGATAAAAAGATGTAGGCCTATACTAATTCACAAATATTAGTTTATTTACTCTAACGACGTTTCAATGACAAAAATGATCATTCTTAGTAAGTTATAAAAGCATAATTACAACTGAAATGAGAGTAAGGTTACATTTCATATGGGGGTGGCTTTGCCAATCGGTGAAACAACAATGTTTCCAGATTTTAAAGATATTACAATAACATCAAAGTAAAGTTATTAATATCGCCTAATTCAGTATTTCCAATATTATTATTCTGTATTATTGAATAACGTTTCTATGGATCTAACTCATTGAAACTAACAACTTCTTTCAAAAGGGTGATATCGTCTATTTTACAAAGAATCTGACAAACTCTAACGGTATTAAAATTACATTTAAATGGAAATTAAAACGCCCCCAACTTTTTATTAACTATTATCTGCAAATTACGCGATAATTTCAAAGAATTTTTGTTATAGGTTCAAGTAATTCGTTTTATACCAAATTTGTCAGCGATTCATGTAAGCTGGGTACTTCAATTACTTAGGTTATGAAATTTATAAATAAATTTATAGAGATAGACTTTCTTCGCCTAACCGTATATTTTTTGCTTCATTCTTAAAATGCAATCCTCTTTCTAATTTAGTCTCTAAATCCTTAACAATTTCTAAAAGTTAGACAGATTTGTTAGGAAATGTGGAAAAGTTTTAAAAAATTGTGTGTGTGTGTGTGTGTGTTTGTGGCTGTGTGTCCGTGAGAGACCTAATAGTAGGAATTGAATAAAATAAACTTATTTATAACATAATTTTTCAGTTTTTATAAAGAAACAATTGTTTGTAACTTTTAATTAAACTATTAAACTAATTAAACAATTATATTTTATATTGAAGAAAATAAATGAGCTTAAAACATATAATTTTTGACAGTTTCGTTTATTTATAATTTACTATTTTAAACTACAAGTTGCTTACAATATTTTAAATTTTAGGTGTATACATATTTTTCGTAATAATGTTATTACACAGTTAAAAAAGAAAAAATATATGTGGTTTGCGTTATATTTTACAGATTTTTTCGAAGTTGGTTTTTGCAAACTATTTATATATTAGTGGCTATATTACCCGTAATATATAGAAATAAAATTTAGTTTTAATTCACCCTATCAATTACTCTTGAGTCAAATTGTTTTTTTTTCATTTGTTGACTAAATGTTTTTTTTACCAAGCTATTCCTTTACAATGCTTCTCTTTATCAAATTTTGATTTCCAACTTTCTTTTCGATCTCATTCGATAACATCTAACATCAACTACAATCACTATTTATTTAAACGGGCTGTTTCCGTATTCATATATTCCATAAATAGCACGCATTCGATCCATTTGTAGGAGGAATCTGTACGTGATTACAGGTATCATTAGTGGAGCTTCCTCACATGTCACTAACGACGGCTATAAATATAAATCTAAGTGCTTCTCTCTTGTGGTTAATATTCAGAGTATAATATTTAGACTGTGATTAACTATGAAATCATATATAAACCACCAATAATAACGTTTTATACTTATAATATAAACCCTTAACTATTTTAAGGTTTAATTTAAGGTTAATTTATAATAAGTACTTTCTACAATATTTTTTTTTCAATTGTTTCATTACTATGTTTATTTATTCTGATTTTACGTATGTACTGTAGATCTGAAGAAGATCTCCTACTAGCCGTCGAAACGTTGTCAGTTCTTTAATAAATGATTCTTTGCTCAAACATCAACCAATTTTTATTTCTTTATATTATAAACTTTAATAGTTTTTTGTTAAAAAATATGTATATAGGTATGTTAAAACAAATGATATTTAAAGAAGCTTATCGATATTACTGACGTTTTGTACAATAGAACACTTTATGCACCTTAAAACACTGTTGCTATTAGCAATCCTTGCCCTAATATTACGCTGGATGTTAATCGCCTTAGAAAAAGTCTCACGTCTACCCAAATTGACACTTAATGACCCTAACTCTCTTCACCACCGGTTTTGCTAGGCGCCTGTTTTGCAACTGGAGAAGAAGTAAGTTTGTACTCAATCGAGCAAGAAGAAAATCTGAATGCGAATTATTTAAATAATGTAGTATTTAACGATTTTACTAAATTTTAAGCTTTAATTTACAATAAATTTCACATACTCACTTTTTATACATCTTATAAACAAGATAACTCAAGCATATCGAGATTGTAATGTACATTTTGTAATTAAAAACTGCCTTTGTTTTGCAAATCTTTCAAGTATTTTCAAGAGCGGGGAATCATAGCGAATATGTTGATAAAATAACTTTAAGTAGTGTGGAATTTTGCTCACAATTGCCTTATCTTATAACAGGTATGACCTTTAGAGAGTTTATTAGAGAGAAATCATTGAAGTTTAGTCTTGGCAAGCACTTCAATGAAAGCTATGCTGTCCTTAACCTCAACAACAAGGATTTATGACGTGGTTAAAGGTTCTGAGTTATTTACTCAAGTGTGTACATGATCATGGGATATGTAACAAGTTTACTCTGTGTTGTTGTTGTTGTTGTTGTTGTTGTTATTGTTGTTGTCGTATAACAAGTGCAATCAACAAGGCTCTCGGGGGAGCCTGTAATCCCTAGAGAGCGGGTCCCCAGGTGGCGGATACGGGAATGCCTTCAATGGTTTACCATTGGGTGGTAGGAGTGAAATAAAATAGCTCCCGCGGACCAACAGGTAGAAGTCCAACCTCTCGAGGCAATGGCACTCACCATGACTAGTGCAATGAACAAGTTTACTCTGTTAACGCTTATTGTGAACTTGTTCGAGTATATTGAATTTCACCCCAATATTTGTGGCAAATCCTTCTTACTGGTCATTGACGTATAAAGATGCCACAAACGAACTACTTCGATCTTTAGCGTATATTATTTATTTTGGATTATTAGTATATACCTAATTAGCCTACTAAGACGATACACTCTTTTTAAAGACAAATATTTTCCTAAGTGGAGTTTTTGATCAAATTTTGTCTATGAAATATTTTCTATTAAATACACACATACACACACACACACACACACACACACACACACACACACACACTAACACACACACACACACACATACACACACACACACACTCACATACACACACACACACACACACACACACACACACACACACACACACACACACACACACACAATACACATGCGTTTCGGGACAACTACTGAATCCGTCAACTTATTTTTATGAAATACTTGAAATAACCCAATAATAATCATATATTATTATTATTATGTATACGTAGCTACGTGTACACATACACACACACACACACACACACACACACACACACACACACACACACACACACACACACACACCTTGCAACGGTCTGGTATACCGTGGCAAATAGGAAATAAATAATTTCCTGTTTTTAAGTAATAAAATTGATTTTTAAATTAATCAAGTTTGGAGTTATACAAATAATAAAGAGTGAAAAATTAAATAAAACCTGAAATAGAATAATTAAGCTAAATTAAAAAATATTAAAGAATAAATTTGTAATAACTAGCTAAATTTGACCATCGGGAGTCAGGCGAAAATTTTCTAAGTGCTTAAAAAAGCTATCTTAAGAACCAAACCACGTAGAACTTTCATCGACATTTTAAAAGAACCAGAATAAGCCAGAATAAACATTAGAGAAAACAAAATTTGAAAAACTTAAAAAACAAAAAAGTTACAGCAGTTTTAATAAAATAGACATTTTTCAATGTTCCAAAAATGATAATCAAACCCTGCAAGCTAAAACAGATTCGTTGCCCGACTTGCCTGTACAAGGAATAAATCCAAAGATAGCAAGGATTGCAGGCGGGGTGAGGTAGGTTAAATTCACCGCTATATATACTAGGTCTCTAAGACTTTAGAGACAGTCTGAAATAAATTTTAATACGAGGTGCCGCGGAACGCTATGCTGGACCGCGAGTAGGACCGTCACCAGGCCAGATGGACCAAACCTCAACGCTTTCGACGTCCAGGACTACCAAGGGATGAAGGCTCCAGACTCAGCCTCCAGGACGCGGGAATGGAGAAAAACCACCACCGACGAACCAGGGATGGCGACTTCCGATGTCCAAGGACCAGGGAATCCAGACGAGGGACTCCAGGACCGGCAGGAACATCTTTGGCAAGTCATTTTCTTTATTCGATACCAATTACGTCAAATTTAGTTGGTTAATTTTATTAAACTCAAACAAATATTCAAGCTTAAACAATGACTTCGCTCTTTATAAAATTTTAATAAATTGTATGCTAAATAAAATGAATTTATGTGATCAGAATATTTCAAATGATAAATATTAAACTTACAAAGGGTTTTTGGCCATAAGCCATTTATTTTAAAGGAAATAAGAATTTTTCGAATATTATAAATTTAAAAATTAAGTGTCATAAATACGAATTTACCAATTCAATATAGAAGATAAATTTTTATTATGTGTAATTTGGAAAATAATTTTATGTTTATGTAAATGTAATTGATCTATATGCAAATTATAAGTTTTTAAAGCATAAGAAACAACAAGTTACTTAGTGAATTGTTTTGTTAATATAATTGTGTTGTATTTAAAAGGATAAATTTTCTTTTTTATTTAAATAAATAGAATTAAATATGTTATAAAAATCAACAGTATTTGCATTTCATCCTGTGTCGAATAATCAATAAAAACTGTTTAGCTTTTTCCAACTAATATGAAAATGATTATTAAATCAGTAAACAAGTTTAATTAAATTTCATTAAATGATAATAGTTAAAGCCTAATGTTTTTAAAGAGTTTCTCTCAACTAACTTCATGAGCTAGCCTAAAGATTAGTTGGTTTTTTGTATAAAAGTCCAGAGATTTATCTACTGGCAGATTGTGTTTAAAAAGACACAGGAGCCTTTTATAATAGGTAATTTAAACACGATCATATTTTGCACGTTCCCTTGCTGTCTCTGCAGATCATCATCAGGTGGTAAGACTCTGTGAATATTTTGTGTATTATTTTAAATGTGTTTCTTTCCAGCTGACTATTGAAATGACATGTGTGACTATATCTAGACCATACACAATTGATAAACCAATTTGGCAGAGTTTATACTTATTTTAAATAGTAGTCAGCGGGAATAGGCTTGTTTTGGGCCTGGCCTTACGAGCGGGAAATATACACGTAACTCAGGGAGTTTAGCACGGTTTAACAAGCGGGGTGATTGGCAGATGTTTGGTTTGTTTATAAATAAGTTTTTTTAAACAACAAAATTTTGGTATTCTGCGAGAAGGGATATCAAAGATATAAAAGTATGGTGGGACGTTGCAACACACAAACACACACACACACACACACACACACACACACACACACACACACTAACACACACACACACACACACACACTACTCATGCGTTTCGGGACAACTACTGAATCCGTCAACTTATTTTTATGAAATACTTGGAATAACCCAATAATAATCATATATTATTATTATTATTATGTATACGTAGCTACGTGTACACACACACACACACACACACACACACACACACACACTACAAAAGCGTTTCGGGACATCTACTGAATCCGTCAACTTATTTATATGAAATACTTGGCAATGCTATAATAGATTAAGATGCTCCGAAATTCAGTATGTGTTCATAACACAGAGCTCTGAATGTAATTAAAAATAATCTCTGCATTTAGGGTTTTCATGGATTCAAACTCTTCATACTGAAAGACTTGATGATACAAATTCCATCTGGTGTATTTGCTAACCATTTAAATTTATCCTCAAATAAATGTGTTTCCTGTATTTACAGGTTTAAATCTTAAAATAAATTTCCTTGCTTCAGACGGTCTGTATTAAAGTGCCCTTAGGTGAGGTTAATGTAGAATTGCAAATCTGCGTTGTTGCTGAGCGATCGTGCTGTTTTCGTCATGACTAAAATAGATTTATGACTGGTCCGTCATCCGAGCCAGAATAATATAAATGAACCGTCACACAGCTGTTTCGATAGGTTTTGTTTGCTTATTAGTGCGTAGGTTATTTACGCAAGTTCATCACGTGCAACTATGCTCAAAGAACCGTGTTTCAACTCCAGCGAGATTCACGGCATAACAGTATTTCTACCCATAAGTTCTTTTAACCGTTTCACACCCATCAGGAGATAATTATTTGTCTGTGAAAGGTAACTATTGTCTTAGAACAATATAAATACTGTTGAATTAAAAATTTGAAACATGAACTTTATTAGGTGCCTATTATATATCCTTCTAAGGTTTCAACGTTTGAAGGTTTGCCATTTTTATTAAATATTATAAATTTAATATTCTTTTCTAACAATTTAAGAAGTAAAGTAAAAAATGGTTTATTGAAATTCAAAACAGTATCGGTAAACGTTTGACGTTCGATCCAACAGATGAAAATCAATAGATACATTTAACTAAATTCTCAATTTAAATTATATTATGATCTTTTAATTTACATAAAAGTCAAATACAGTGATGGATTTAGGAGTTTAAGAATGACGTCTTTTCATAATATTTTACAAAAAATATCAGAATAGTTGTTGCAGCTAAGCTACTTTGTAATAAAGCTCAAGCAAAATATGAAAATAAGTTTATGAAAGACTAATTTCACTCAGTGATTTCTAAGCGAATAGGTTATGTTATTATTATTTTCATTTTAATGAAATACTTGTTACATAAATATTTGTATTAAAAAAATATATATTTTGTGGCGCTCGGGGCAGTGCTGACCAAAAGGAAAAGGGAATCTACATAAACTCACAAAATGTCATTTACTTGTAGGATAGTATATTCTACAACAAATCATTCTATCAGTTACAGAAGCCTTAGCGCCAGTCATACAGCCTTGTGTCTACTCAAAACTTCTGAGCTTAAGTTCATCTTTTACTACTGACAATCAAATTTCATAGTCACTGACATTTCTGTTTCAATAGCCACTCAAATGCCCCTTATTAAATTTTAAAAACTCAGTATACACATAAGATCGACGTAATTATCTATATCAGATTCTTCTAGAGTTTCACTTTTTTTTTACAAACGTAATTCTCTTTATCTCTCTTTTCCGTTTTGTTTTTTATAATTTAAATAATAAGAGTTTACATTTAATTTATTGTTAATTTATTGTTACATACGTAAATGTATGTAGATATTGATCTACGTAAATATCAATATGAAAAATAAAATATTTTATTCGCCACCATTCAAATCTAAACTATACCATGTCTAATTGTTCTTGTTAGTGCAATTGTTTCGAAGCTTTAAGGTTTGAGATAGATCTTGATAAGCTGAAGTCTTAATTTTATTCTAAGTCAAAGTTCAAATATTATTAAACAGAATCTTATAATAAATAACATACGAAACATATTCAAACAACAATATTTCTTTTAACCTCAAAATAAAAATATGACTGTTTTGCAAATTTTGGTTTCAAAATAAGGATCCTCGGAGGAAATAAATTGATTGTTTTTGTTGCCTGTGAGGATGGTTGTTTGGCAAGTATAGTACACAATTAAATTATTGTATTTAGAGGTTTTATTGTTTTTATTCATTAATACGTTACTGTAGTATGTTCCCAAATAGTGCTTGTACTTTATATTTGCTTTCTTAGTAACAAAAGACTATGTTTTGTTCTTACATAACATGTTACACTAAGCAGTTAACAAACATTGTTAGTTTAGAAATAAATATTAAAACACAGCTGACTAACATGTAATATATAAAAACTCTTGTTTAAATAAAATCCCCACTATATTCCTAATCTATGATAATAAACTGCCGAAGCTATTTGTAGCCATAAACTTGTCGTTTGTTAAATAAGTTATTATTTTAACGACTTAGAAACATCTCCATGTTTGATATATATCAGGTTACAGTTATATACATATATATATATATATATATATATATATATATATATATATATATATATATATATATATATATATATATGTTCTTGTACAGTTTCGTGTCTTTTTTAGGATCTAGAAAATACTTAAATTTTGGTCTACATCTCTATAAATTAAAAAATGCTACATTCTTATTTTATTATATTTAAATAACAACGCCCTTTTTTATTGTTTGTCATTTAGTTATAATCATTAATTCATAAGTTCAACTATATGTTTTGTATGTTTAAAAAACTGATTAACATGTAATATATAAAGACTCTTGTTTAAATAAAATCCCTAGTATATTCCTAATCTGTAATAATAAACTGCCTAAGCTATATGTAGCTACATGTAGTTGTAGCTACTTTTAAAATATCTCAGTGTTTGATATACTAGTTTCAGGTTACAGATCATAAAATCTTTTTCATTTGTTTTTAAATTTATAAAATTCAGACTTACATTGTGTCCAATAATTACAGAATTTAATTTTATTTAGTATTTGTTCATCTTCTTGTACAGTTTCGTGTCTTGTTCATGATCTAGAAAATACTCACATTTTGGTCTACATCTCTATAAAATAGGATTAAATAAACAATATTATATTCTTATTTTATTATATTTTAGTAACAACCCCATTTTTTTATTGTTACAAGTTGGTTATAATCACTAATTCATAAGTTCAACTATATGTTTTTTTATGTTTAAAAATATTTAGGGTAATTTTTCTTTTTATCTTAGGAACAATGAAACTAAACATTTTCGTTTCTAAATTATTACAAACACTTTTTTAATATCAATATATATATATATATATATATATATATATATATATATATATATATATTTCTGATTTTATTTTTTATCTAAATATTCGTCACTGCTCATCCCTTTACGTAAATGTTTTACAATAAGAAATGTTTTACTTTGTTCCATTTATTATTACATACGATTAATATTAAAAGCATTGTAATAAATTGTTTTACGATGGAAATTAATTAAAAAATGTAATTAGAAGAAAGAACACTAAATTTGATAATACTTAATACTGATCTCTTTTACTAAAATTAAATTTATACTTAGTTATTATTAGAAAATGTTTTTTACTTATAAGACAAATGTTCTAGCGTAAGTAAAATTCGTCGTTATTTTTTAATCATGTTATATAAATTATAGGTTAGGTTTAGAAATGGTCAAAGGAATATAGTCCAAATACTAAAATAATTTCAAATTTAAATGTTGCCTAATAATATTAAACTCAGAATGGTTTTCGGTATAAATTCCTATGCATATATAATTACTTATTACACTTTTGCTATTACTTGTGACTAAGTGTAATTTAACAATTGACAACCTTTAGTTAGCAAAAGGTCTGGTCGCAAGTAATAGCAAAAGTGTAATAAGTAATTAACAACCAGCTCGTCATGAACAGTAACAAGATTTCGACATATATAATTATTTAATATATTTAGGCGAGGAAAATACAGACAAAAACAAAGTAATTCTAAAACAAACTTAGCCTAATAATATAAACATGTTATAACAATTACCTGAATAAAAATGGTAAATGTAAGCAGAAAATACTTAATTTCGTAATTATGAAACTAATCATGATTTTTTCTACTAGATGATTCCTATAATAAGAGCTTAAAGTAGTGTTACATTTGCAGAACAATATTCTATTCATAATCTTACGCACAATAATTGAAAATACAAATTTATGGAAAATTAAATTTTAATTAGTTTTTCTAGTCAAAGTTTTAGTAATAAGGCAAATTTCTAGTAATCGATCAATACAAGTTTCGTGAATAAAACAACTTAAAACTTGAATAAGCATTACAAAAGATCTTTGCCTTGATATTTCACAAGAACAAGGTTCACATATAGGCAAAGTAGGTTTGCAGCTGTTGAATTGTTATTGCTCGATGTAAATTCCTTCACTGCAGATCTATAAAGATGAGATATTATTGTTTAACTTAAGTTATTATGTTATAGAAAACCTTTTAGTTACAACTCCGTACTACAAATTGTGTTATACAATATCTAAATGTAAATAGGAACAATCAAAAAATTGAAGAGGCTAAGCGTAATCACTTGATATTAAACAAGGAAAAACATAAGACTTTTCTAACAAAATTCAAGTAAAATATAATGAAATAACAAAATATGTGTGAACCCCTTTATACAAGTACATGAAAAAACCTCAAGATTTAAGATTTATTGATTTAAGATATGATTTAAAATTTACCGTATATTTTAAAATAAATATGTTTATGTACATTTCAATAGAAATATCATCTCCATATGATTGAGACCTATCTATAAACCCAACCTATCTATAAACTAAAAGTTATACAAAATTATAAACTATAAATAACTATAAAAACAAGAAATATATACAACTGACAATTATAAATCTTTAATTTCAAATGTTTCAATGATATTATGTCATCAGTGATTCTATCACAAACATATAACTTTTATTAAAGAAATGGAACATAACCTATAATATTTTACTGCCTTACAAAACTAATTATTGCTATACTGCCTTGCAATAGAGCTGTAATAACATTATAGAGATAGACTTTCTTCGCCTACCCTTATATTTTTTGCTTTATTCTTAAAATGCAATCCTCTTTCCAATTTAGTCTCTAAATCTTTAACAATTTCTAAAAGTTAGACAGATTTGTTAGGAAATGTGGAAAAGTTTTAAAACTTGTGTGTTTGTGTGTGTGTGTGTGTGTGTGTGTGTGTGTGTGTGTGTGAGACCTATAAGTAGGAATTGAATAAAATAGACTTATTTATAACATAATTTTTCAGTTTTTATAAAGAAACAATTGTTTGTAATTTTTAATTAAAGTATTGAGGAAAGTAAATTTTCTAAAACACAAGTTTGCGCTTTTTTTTAACAATAATATTTTTATATTGAAGAAAACAAATGAGTTTAAAACATATTGTTTTTGACAGTTTCGTTTATTTATAATGTACAATTTTAAACTACAAATTGTTTACAATCTGGTTAGAATGTGGTTACAAAAAGTATCCGGTTAGAATAGATTTGGCCATAAAAAAAGAAAACAAAATGCAGTTTGTCAAAATTAAGGTAACTTGATGAATAATTGTAAACAAGCTCCATACTATAAACACTTTGTTCTTTTGCCTGTTTCAATGACCCATGACATCAGTGAGACTAATACACAATTACGGCGTTAACTAACTTATAAATTGGAGTTTAAATACATTTATTTATTACCCACCTTAAACTTCAAGCCTAGCTATTAGAAAACGTTTTTAGGAAACTATAAATAAAACTGTATTCAATAATACTGTTTTCATAGTGATTTCACTGGTTGTGATTAGGGGTTCATGCCTATTGTGTATAAAATCCCATATTAGGATACTATCTTGATACATTGCTCGAAATTAGTAAAGTTATGAGCAAAGTTGTACATTAAATATAATAAACTGGCGAAATAAGTTGGAATATATTTCATTACAAAACTTAATGTGGTCATTATTATATTTGTAGAAAAACTACGGAGAACAAGTTTTGTAGTTAGATATTTACATAGACTAAAACAATATACAAAACATCAAATTTTCAAACTTCAATCAAAGGTAATTTAAACAAATTAAAATCTTTAAATCTCTATGCAATTTAAACCACCACAGAAATTCAATAGGGCTAAATGTTGGTTTTACAGAAAATATTTGATTAATTTTTATATTAATTAATTCCTAAATTAATATGTAATTAATTAAATAACAACTAGTGGTGTAGTGATTTTAAAAATTCTAATTCTCATAAATATAGCAGCTTACAAAATGTTTTCTAAATATTATTCATAAACTTTCATCGCGAAAAAATATTATTATTATTTTAGATGTTAAGTTGGAATCGACTTTAAAAATAACTTAATAATGTAGGTCACCGTTATATCCAAACAAATAACTTCTACTAACCTTTACAAAAGTTTACAATATCCCTTTATCCGCGCAAGATTAACTTAACTGTAACACTGTTAACAACACACTGACCGCCTACCACGGCCACTGCTAACCGTGTAATGTGTAGTAGCTTCGATGACGAAATCAGGTGAGCATAGGCGGGTGTGACGTCACCGTTTACGGAACTGGAAATTGTGCGTTTTAGGTGCGGCTGGATTTGTGGGAGGCTGTGATGAGCTGGAATTTTTATTTTATATGTTTATTTATTGAAAACTTTTGAAAACAAATTCAATTTATCAACCAATATTTTTTTAAAATAGAAACTATAATGGAATTATATTTTGACCTATTTCATTTAGAGAATACAAATCATCAGTTTTTGTTTTTAATAAAAAATTGTGTAGTTTATGTAACAAGTTACTTAAGAAAACAAGGTACAATTACTGAAAAAATATGTTGTACCTACTATAATATTAGTCTAATTGTCTTAAAAATTATAAATAAGCAATTCGTATTACGTTAACATTTTAATGTTGAAAATAAGATAATTAAAACATTACATTTTCTATAATTAGACTAAACAAAAATAAAGAGGATGACAGAACTGCCCGTTTTGACATGGATATTCTTCAACTCTTTTACAGTTCATTTTTTTTTTTTAAATTTAGCTAGTCCACTGAAAACCTTATTGTTGTTAGATAAGCAAAAACATTTATCTTGATACTATACTTATTATCGTACCAAAAAAAATAATTATAAATATATAAGAGCAATCCACAATTATTACATTTATGTTTTTAGTTAAACTTATGTAGGTTTCAGTTGCAAAACAACTATTCTTATAGGTGTGAGAGTAGTTATAAAAATAATTCCGAAGATGGTTACTTTGCAAATAAACGTATATAAGATTATACAAAAAATAATTAGAGAATAAGATTAGAGAGTGTTTCTATTTATTTATTGCAAATCACCAATTTTCAAAATATCATGATATTTCTTTTAATAATTTTTGAATTATTTAACGAGTTACAAATAAATTAAGCAA
This sequence comes from Prosapia bicincta, assembly GCA_036971475.1. Classification (NCBI taxonomy): domain Eukaryota; kingdom Metazoa; phylum Arthropoda; class Insecta; order Hemiptera; family Cercopidae; genus Prosapia; species Prosapia bicincta. The sequence continues at coordinate 60,203,382 of JBAIZL010000001.1, read as the reverse complement.
GAAAATAAAGTAGAAACAAAATATAGTTTAGGTTTTTAATCCACGGAAAATTAACCATCAGCTTTCTTTACAGATTGAGTGCAAGCTGTTATTGTAATAGTTATAAAAACTGAACTTTTAACAGCTAAAACGTGAAAGAAACTGTTTTATTAAATTTATGTCTATCATGGGTACTCATTTGCTTCATTTGATTTAAAGGTTACAATTTATGATTGATTGGAAATAGCAGATAAAATTCTACAATTCATTTGCAAGCAAAGATTTACATATCTGTTTGAGACACAGTATTAGGCTTTATTGAAATTGTCAGAACCGGTCTTGTTGAAGAACGGTAAAATTTATTAGGATTGTTCTTGGTCTTTAAAAGAACTTTCAGAACTATAAAATGAAATAATCAAAAAAATTAATGTACAAAAATAAATGACGAAAAATACATAAATGCTTAAGTCCTAAGTCTTATGGTGTTCAGTCCAATGTTTAAGAAATGAAATCAATAAGGCCCAAAACTTTGAATAGGTAGGAAAACCTTGAATATTCTGAAGGTTATAACTATTTAGGACGCAGCGCAAAACATATATTTTGGGGACCCAATACCTCAGAGTTACGGCACCAACTGTATACCATCAAATATGTATTACAAAATAAGTAGTTGCTAGGCGCATATATTTTATTCAGTATAAGATTGCATTATACACAATGTAACATAATGGAGCAGTGACACAGTATAACTCAAGGTGGGCTCCATCCATTTCCTTGAACTTATACTTGAATCGGCGCACACTGTGGGCGTCTTACCAACGCCTATCTAGAAACAATAAATTCGTCATTGCACAATTCTAGGTTAACAATTGAATTGTTTTATGACACCCACGAGATCGTAAAATATCCAACTAACGTGATTTCAAGCCGGTATTTTGTCGTATATTGTAAGGAACTAAATTAGCTGAATGATGCACTGACGGTAAATTGGGATACTCAATTTTACATTTATTTATACTCTGATTATATCCTAACATTTTCACAAAAGTTACAATCATTGAATCATTTCTGCGATCGCGCCAAATGGACGTTTATCACGTGTTCCCTTGGTCCACATTCGTGAACACTCTTTACACTGCTTATAATTTTCTGTGACGGGTCCATGTTTTATCTTGTTCACCTATTACACTGTAAAATCGGCAAAATAGTCTTACCTGATAAATGCGCTGATTTATCCATTCACTTGGAATGGTAAATCTGTCTAATAAATAAAAAATAATCGGCACTGTTTGAGCTATTATAACGTGTAAGCATAATGTAAAGTTTCAATTCTTAAACACTAACTACAGTAGTTCAATGCGTCATTGCCCCCGCACCGCTTGTTGGAGAAGGTTTGAGTCAGCCAACAGTACAGCTTACCGTGATCCATTGAAAGTTGTTACATTCTCTTAAGATGTAAAATTGACGTGGTAGAGGTACACTACTAGTAGTTACAGTTTTGCAATAAGCATGCCTAATTAAGTATAAGACAGCTCAAAAATCAATTTCAGTAGAAATTGTATTTCAAATTGCTTCGCACTCGAGGGTTTTTAAAGAGTGTCAAAATATTAAAAATCTATTTTTAATAAATTTTAGAACATAAATTTGAACTTAAAATCTACTTTGAATGGTTTTGTGGGTAATGAACTAAATTACTAACCGAAAAATTGGTCCATTCGACCCCATATTTTCAAACATACGTTGACTCAGTTTGTAAAAATGAGTAAAAAGAGTCAATGAGTAATAATAATGTTAGGTAAGTTACCTAGTAATAATAATGTTAGGTTAAGGCTGCCACATTACCTTTCTTGAATATAGCCCTATCCTTCTTTCTCCTATTAATTAAGGTAGTAGTACCCTGTTTCTCTTAAGTCGTCTTATAATATAAGACAATCTAATGATTGTATTATAAATGGTTAAATTATAAATGATCGTATTTATAAATTTCATTCTGTAAAACTAAATTATTAGTATTGATAGGTTTGAAACTAAAACTGTAAAGTATTTCCAATAATATATAGTATCAATTTGTATATAGAGAATTATCTGTGATAAATAAACGAAAACCTAGTATTAAACAAATATTCTTTATGTAGCTAGTCACTGAATTAATAACTGTCAACTGCCACAAACCATTTACGACAAAAACAACACTGACAGCCAACAAGATATAATCTACTGGGTAAAAATGCTACTAGTCCTTTACAGCTGATAGTATACGAGTTGTGCCAATATTGCAAACTCCAAGTCCAAATTATTCTTGTAACAGCTGTTAGCGACATTAGGCCTATAAAATAAAATTATTTAGTGAATTTTGACAAAACTATATTTTAAATTTAAAAATGAGTGGTTTTGGGCTTATCTCTACAAATACGGAAATACTGATATTCAGTTGCATTGGTCTGGTACGTATGCGCGAATAGGTTAGTTTATGTTATTTTTCAAAAGCTAACCTCACAGTTTTAACAGTTGATGTTTTTTTTTTTTAATAAGTAGAAACATTTAATTATTACATGCATTATTATGTGGGATCTATCTGAATATTAAATCATATCAACAATAGAGAAGTCAGCAGTGTCATCCTGCCTAAGACAGAATGCAGCGGAAAACCAACAGTTTAAATCACAGGCTGGTTAGATTTGCTACTTACTTCTGTGACCTCAAACATCTGTGAAATTATGCTGGATCTTGTGTTCTGACGTACTCAATAAACAGAAGATAGTAAAGGATTTGAATAAATATTAATACAAACAATAAATTGATATTACTATTTGAAACAAATCAACACGGCGATAATATTATAATTAGAAATATAATAAAAACAATGTGTTTTATAAAACGTATATATATTTCACCAATTAATTTAACAACTTCAAAGGTTTAACATGCTATTACTTTGTGCTTATTAACCTTAACTTAGTTTCTAAAATATAGACGATGTTATCAAAAGATATTAAGAAGTTTTGTTTATTTTACGAATTTAAAATGTGTGTTCTAATAGGAGACATTTGTTTTCTTTCTACGAAAATGTATAATCGTTAATGTTGTTACTTTCATGACAGAAGTTATTTACCTACCAACGTCTTTTTAAAGTAAAAAAAAATATTTTGAAGTTAAAATTCTTTATGATAATTTATCTTACGATTTTTAAAATTTTGTAATAAAAATATTAAACTTTATGTTTTGATTGTTGAACCCCTATACTATCAAAAAAAAGATTTAATTAAGTTAAATTTTATTTTTAAAAATATACAAAATTATTTAACTTATTATTATATTAAAAAACCTTATTTTGTTAAAACTTTGACACGAAATCTTACTCAAAGTTCAAATTGAAATACATTTATGTGTGTTTCCTATCAGTTAAATCTAAATAATTATTTGTTTTGTTTTATTCGTAAAACTTGGATTTAGAACTTGTAAGGAAAGATAATGATGTAACCAGGTTGTCGCTGCTTCTGCTTATTATTAATTAGTATTGAAAAGAAATGTTGAAATTTTATATAAATGGCCTGTTTTTTAACCAATTAGAGTAACAAATATAAACCATTCCACCATAAAAGAACGATAGTTACAAGAGACAGCCGGTTTTTCTATAACTAATTTAGGAGTTGATCAATATCATTAATGAATAGTTTAGCAAAAGCTGGAAAACGTAGGAGATAATTCATGTTGCCAGAATCTGTCTTCAATAGAAAGTTGTGTTTAAAACATTAATGTTTTGCACGAATAATGAAGCAAGATATTTTTTATGTGTAAAATATCAAGCTTCTATTAAATGTCTTTTGGAAGAAAAGAAATACTCAGGCAGAAAAGGATGTCGAATGAAGAGGCTTTTTATTCTGATGATATTGTTATTTACCCCCTTAAGTATTGTTCGATTGTTAAATAAAACAAGATGATAGTGAAGACAAAACAATGGGAATGCCCCAATTACTAAGCAACCGTATAAATTTTAAACATCGTCAGGAGAACAAACACTAGAAGGCATAGACAATGAAATTCTGACTATTATATTAATACAAACAAAATACCATTCCATGCTTTCAACTGGAATGAAGCAGTCGTAAGAAAATAGGTTTTTGGTAATGGTCTTGTGATGTATGTAGTAAATCGTTGGTAAACAAGGCATGGAATCGAGATTTGTTTGTATTGCAAAACTATCAGAACGCATAACTCTTCTCTATTTTACACCAAAGTGTTCAACAATAGTCGAATCACTAATAAATCTGTTTAGTTTTACTACAAATATGTGATAGCGAGGAAGGGCTAAAGCAAGGTGGGTAGAACACATTCTAGCTACGTTGGGGCCTAACTATATTTGGATACATCAAAGGGAACAAAATATCTCTTTAAATTCAAATGTGTTTCATGAAAGTACAATGTCATTGTGTTAGCTTTTATATAAAGGGTTTTTCCTTTCCAGGCATCAACCTTATACGAAGTTACAACAAACCAGAATGACGATTCCGATGATTTTATATGGAACTACAAAATGCCTGAACATTTGGAAAATGGCCAGTTTATTATTAAGTCTGGTGAGTTGCAATTTACAAAAATTAAAATAATATTGTTCATTTGTGGTTTGTCTATATATATATATATATATATATATATATATATATATATATATATATATATATATGTATATATATATATATATATATATATATATATATATATATATATATAAAGAACTAAGTCAAAATACAAATACAAGAATTATAATTGAATTTACAATTCAAAGCTTTTCGTTGGCTAACAGTACCAACATCATCAGGAATATTAAACAATTCATATATATATATATATATATATATATATATATATGAAGAGTTAAATATTCAATGATGAATATTTGAATACGAAATCAAGTAAATACTTCAGATGTGTTTTCAAACATTAAATATTCTGTCAAATTTAATTGATTGTTTTATTTCAGAATAAATATACATTTTCTGTCAAATACAAATTTAAATTAATTTTAGGCAGAAAAAGTACGTTCCGAGAGAAAATCTACTTCAGAACAATGTCTCTGCTTACAAAATTACCTAATTTTTATTTGTTTTCTCAGTGACTTACTGTACCTCGTCATGCCCTATCCTTTTAATTTCATCTACCCTTTCTTATTCTTCTTCTCACGAAAGGAGTGTAATTCGTAGTAATTCTTTACGACACTAATAGAGACTAGGTCTAATTCATTATTGAGACTAAATGTCGTGATAATTCTACTATTTCCGTACAAGGAACATTTCGTTACTACGTTAATTCTAACTGTATTCATAATACAATCATTCGTATACACATAGACATATAGTTTGACACATAGTCATATTGACTGATCACATTAAAACTGAAAAATACCAAACATTTAGTCACCTTAACTTATAGAACTAATTAAATAACAATTGCAATTTTTCATAATTTTGAATATAAATTAAAATTTGTGTATATTATATAGTTATCATTTATGTTCTTATAATTGAATATATAGTTTTTATTCAGTCAACTTAATTTAAAATAAAACTAATAATTTACTAGCCTATATCTAGAATATACGTTATATTTGTCAGGTACTTTGCACTTCATATCACATAATACATTTTTCAATTGTTGCAGTTATATACGGAGTGGAACTTATCAGAGCCTTCACAGTTCACATTTACATAGCCACCTATCTGCTAATTTACTATCCAGTGCTAACTGTAAGTATTACGTAGATGTAATGAAACGATTATCTTAAAAACTTTATGACTGTTACTTCCTTGTGAGGTTGTAATTGTTTGACAGCCGAAGAGTAATTTCAAATAATTTTATTTATAAAATTAAACCGTGTAAGCCAATACAAAGTTGATATGAGAGCAGCATATGTTTATAGGTCAATTTGTAACTGGAAAGAAACCTCCCAATTATTTCTGTTACACGGTTTAACAAGTTTACAAGTCCCTTCACGCTTGAGCGTGAGCGGACACAGCAGGCACACCGTTCTGGTAAAGTTAAAAACTTTCTCAGAAGTAAAGCGGGTGGAAATTACGAGAAATTGCTAGAAGCGGTTAGACGATATTTAAAGGGTTTGTCAAGCCTGGAGGGAGTGAATTTTTGTAATGTAGTGGAAAGAGTAAAAGCTTTAGTCCCAGAGTGAAAGATTTAGTGCACGTAAAGTGTTAATAGACTGTTAGTGAACTATGTGGATATAATTAGAACTAAACAAAACACTGTTTGGAAACATTTTTATGTTAAATGTGTAAATTATAGTAATCAATAAAGTGTTTGAAGTAGTTGTTAATTTCAATAGTCGCAATATATATATTTATATATATGTTGTAAGTACGCACACTGTTCACGGCCCTAAGAGGGTTACTTGTTAAAATTCCTGTTAAGGAGCGGGAATTCTAAAATAGAGAATAACTTAGCTATTTAACTATTCTACGGCGGTGTGTAACATATTAAAAAGTTAACTGGTCTAAAACTGCTTTTTATTTATTTAATTTGTGTAAGAACCCACCAATAGTCCAATTTTCTTTAGATAGCCTATTATTATGTATTCTAAAGTTCTATAGAAATAGTTTAATACGCACACAATATAGAGTAAAACCTAAAGTTTTTATTACTACTTTACCTATTTAAATTTGGCAACTTATCTTAATAAATATTGCTGTTAAATTTGATTGAATAAATCCAAATAAGGGAACTTCAATAATAATTTAAACATAGCTTAAGTCTAAGCCAGCGTAAGTTTAACTATACACCATACAAACTCAGGAGACTTCAAAGGATTAGAAAACCCTCACGCACACACACGCACACACACACACACACACACACACACACACACACCTACCATCCATCGATGAGTCACCTACTAGTCCTTGGTCTACAAAACTAAAATGTCTAACCTGTAACATTTAGTAATTTTTACTGACTTTTTTTATTCTACTTATTATTCCTTGACCTTTAAACCCTTATTCCATAGTCCTTAAAAACGTCTCTCATTATGATTCCTCTTAAAGATATTAAAAGCTATATAAATATCAATTTCAGATATTTATTAAATAACATTCAGTATTCATTAAATAACAACATATTTATGCCATGATAGGCCTATTTCCTATAAGTAAAATTAATCTTAAAATGTCAGTAGAAAATTTATAATTGTAACAGTTTCAAAAGGTTTAGTTTTGTAGAATAATGGAAAGCTATCGGCAGCAGGTTGGCAGCTCTGTGATTACGAGAGTTGCTTAATCCTTTATAGTGGTTCCTGGATCGTCTGTAGCCATTATATTTTTGAGCGTAATGCTTGAAAAAAATGTAGTTTTCCTTAGAACACCTTTTATATTGTATTGTATTAATTGTTATTGTACAATACAGAAAGTAACAGGAGTAAAGGAATAATTTAATTATTTTTCAAAATTGAAATAATTATAATTTTTATTATATAACAGAAACAAAGAGAAGTGTACGAAACACTTCTAACAATGTTAAGTATATAGTTTTTCTAAACAATGGAGACTATAAACAAAATTGTCAACTGGTCTAGTGAACTGAACTGGCCTAGTGAAAATATTACATTGGAATAATATATGTACAAATATATAGATACCATTAACCAACATTTAGGACAAAAGCAAGTATTTTAGGGAATACAATTTTTGTTTCTTTTAGATTTTGAAACCGAAAACTAATCATTTAATTTAGAGAGTTGATATGTAATCTTTATTTCTCAGGAAGCACATCAGTGATTAGAGAGAGATTTAATTGTTAGGAATGAAAGACACCCTTAAAATATGTAAGAAGTCTATTAGTGGAGATCCTTCTAGAGGCCTTTGAGTTCGTTGAGTCAACCTGGTGTTGATTCTTTTAGCAGTGATTTTATAAATTTTCTTTCAAGTTATTTTTGAACCCAATTTTTGCATAAGTGGTTATGTATTTCAGTTGGAGTAGAATAGTTACAATACTGGAGATGAGTTATACGGATTTCAAAACTGCCAAAAAACAGGTTTAAAAAATATTCCAGACGAAACGATAACATTTACATCACACAGATCTTTTAAAACCTTACTATTGTTTTAGCGAAAAGGTTTTAATTTATTAAATTTAATATTATTGTTTGAAATTAGTAAAATAATGACGCCGTAATTAAAACTAAAATATATTTATGTATTTAGCGATCATCATTACTGCATTTCGGTTTCTTTAAACTCTGATTATATCAAAAGGTTTTCACTAATTTACTTTAATTATAATTTTGGCAATTGTCATTTTGCGAGTTTAAGAGTTTCTATGTTTATTTAAAAATTTCAAGGGTTGTCATTGACAACACAATCTACGGCTTTATTATTACTATTAAATTGAAGTAAAATTGCTTACTCGTGATGCTACTATCTAAACTCACAATTTTGCGTTTTTGTATATATGCCCTATAAACGAAAACAAGAATTGGTTAAAAGTAGGTATACGTATTCTAAATGCAGTAACATTATTCACAATAAGTTGTAGTATTTACTTACAACACGTTCTGTTCAAGTTGCTCCTTATTATTTGTAACAGATTGTTTGATTCTATTTTGCAGACATTTCACCAAATTATTGATTTGAAAAAGAAACAATATAGTACTTGGTTATAATTTTAGTTGTTTTACGTAAAAATAACATATATTTACCTTTTTTATTTTACGGTGTTCTCTCCATTTTAACCAAACTTCCATGAAGCTGGAGCCCATTCAGACCGCTAACAACCTCATCTGCTTCTCTTTCAGGAACACCGACGATTCCTCCTAACTCCTTGGCTTATTCTGACAGTAGTAAGATCCGTCATACTCAATCTTATCATCTTCCTGCTGGGAATAATCATATGTATCACCTGGGACGAGTCTATTACATTTCCCTGCTTAAGCTTCACTGCTAGCAAAGCTGCTCACTTGGGTAAGTAGAACCATATTGTGCTTCACTTTGGAAATCCTCCAGCAGTTCATTTTCTTAAATTATATAGTGTGATGGACATGAAATTTATATATATATATATATATATATATATATATATATATATATATATATATATATATTTATATTTATGTATTTATTTATTATTTGTGTGTGTGTGTGTGTGTGTGTGTGTGTGTGTGTGTGTGTGTGTGTGTGTGTGTGTGTGTGTGTGTGTGTGTGTGTGTGTGTGTGTGTGTGTGTGTGTGTGTGTGTGTGTGTGTGTGTGTGTGTGTGTGTGTGTGTGTGTGTGTGTGTGTGTGTGTGTGTGTGTGTGTGTGTGTGTGTGTGTGTGTGTGTGTGTGTGTGTGTGTGTGTGTGTGTGTGTGTGTGTGTATTATAACGGTCAGGGTCCCTCGCATGAATTATGGGACATGGCATGACCAGTTCGGCTTTCATGCTTAAGCGGACACAACAGTACGCCGCCGTCTTGTAATACAAGAAACTTTTAGACGTAAACTGAGAAGAAATGCTGAAATCACGCTCACTCGGATGCATCATTGTTCTACATTGTTCTAGAGCATTTTAGAATGACAGACTGTAACAGTTTAGTTCATGTTAATACTAGCGACATCAGTTGTAATTATTAAATCTAATTGAAACAGTGTTTCGATGCTTCTATAAATGGTCTGTAAATATTAGTAACCTAAAAATGTGTGCATTAATAAATATTTTATTTAGTGTAGAATTGCTTTATAATTTATTGAATCCCCGTAAGAACGTTATAATATAACTTGAACAACTGATTGACAAAGTTAGTGGGCTTCTAAATGGTTTATGTTTTTATAATTCTCTCATAATTAGGGAACCATTTGATCTAAGTTAATTTTTGAAGTCATTCACTGATAAATTATTGAAATAGGTAATTATTGAAGTCTTAGTTATTGAAATAGTTTATGTGTATAATGGTAAATAGTTGCCTTTTCTTGGGTATACAGTATTCACGAAGAGTGATACAGCCGACACTATGTTTCAATCACCCATGATTATTCTGTTTGACCCTACTAAATATTACATTTGATAACTTTATTTAATCCTCTATTGACATCCATGGCAATCAGGTCCTTGACTAATTATGTCCTTGGCTTAGTACTGCCTTTTTCCATCCAACCTTCACTATCCTTCTCACAATAGGATGTAACGGGTTGGCCCTTTATATTATGTCTGCTTCAGACATATGACCCTGCGAATACATGATGGTATATCTGCCCAATATAAGCTGTACTAGGAAGTTTCATGTTCCTACCTTAAACCTTAATTTTAGGTTCTGTAATCGGTAGCAAATTATTAGACATAGGTTGTAAAGTCTCAAGTTTACAATCAATACAATCAAGTTTACAAGTCTCAATACAAAATATTCTCATATTTATTTCCAATTTTATGACGCCGCGTTATCTAATTTATATTTTATTATTTATTCAGAAACGTTTCATATTTTATCCTTCTTTATTCAACACCTTTTCTTATCGAAAATTGACAATCATAACAAATATTTATATTTTCGACGCTGCTGTAATTCAACGTTTTACAGAGGGCTAATGATTCCATTGCAGAGGTTATTCGTCTTGCTACACTTTCTTACCTAATATTCCCTAAGTAATCAGTTTTATAGGGTAATTTTCTTCGCTTATAGCATGTCAAGGAAACAGTTTATTATTATTATTATGTTTATAAGTTCCCGTTCACTGTGCATCTGATTCGAGACTATTCATTTGTTCTCTTCTCTGTCCACTATACAGTAAACTCCCGATTATCCATGGAATAGGGTGGCCCGGCAACGCCGGATAACGAATTCCCCGGATAATCCGCTATGAACAAAGAATAAGCAAAACGATCGATAATTTATTATTATACCATAAGTTACACAAATAATGACCCCGGTTAATGCAATTCACAAATAAACTTCAGAGGACAAAATAAATAAGTTACAGAAAATAATTTAAAATGTCCATGTATTTGACGGATTATAACATGTACATTTATATGTCTAGCTATTTACAATACGTACATAAGTATATGTCAAAAGTAAGTATGTATGTACATATGTAATTTCCTTTACACATAATACTTTCACTTTTTAACAAAAAAAATCTGTCACTTTCGTCTGTTTTTTGTGAGCATTGATTTAGCTTTAATGTGCGATTTAAGTTTCTTGAGAACCATTTTGTCGCACAGTGTCTACTTGTGTCACATGTGTCACAAAGTCATAGAGATCGATAATGTATATGACAGACATGGATAATGCATATGTCACGTCCTAGACTATTTATAGCCGAGATTAGCTGACATTTGTTTACAATCTTATGATAGACATTAGGTTTTCGGGCGTCCAAGCATTTTGTCATTGTATCTTATATACAGTTGTCGGCTCGCCCCTTTTATTTCGCTAGCCCGCGTCGGGATTCTTCCCTTTCAATGTAAAACTTAGTACGTTCATATTTACATATCTATTCCCTTCATCTTAACTTCTATTAGGCCTTATATGTATTTACGTCGTAATTCACCGTTTGGAAATTTAAACACATGAATCTGATTGGAATAAAATTGGATATTTGTAAAACAATGGCAGACCCCGGATAATCTGCAATCCGGTTAATCCGCCCACGGATAATCGTGAGTTTACTTTATTTGCAACACACACCGATGCATTGATAACTCACTCCCTTTTGTATAATACAAACCATAAAAAACAACCATGTTACTAAGGGCAATAGTGAATTCTAAGGTCATAAAAATATAGATAGCAGTACTGAGGAAAAGTCTTAGTGATAAATAATAGCGATTTTGCACACGAATATGACATAATGTTCCAGACAATTAATTGATCAGACCCTGTCCATCAATTAAGAAACCTCATTGTGTGCCACTAACACATATTAAATTTTGACATATTTAAAACCTAAAGTACAGTTGCATATTGGGAGGAATCGACTATAAATTATAAATAAAACCTCTCTTTTAAATTATTTATATTTATGCATTTCATAATAAAACCTTTTCACGGTTAAAGTTTGTTACAGGATGGTCAATGTACTTTTTTCTGGCGGTCCATTCATTCTATTACGATCTGGGAAGCCCTTATGCCAGCTGGCAGTCCCGGAAGAAGGTACTACTTTCCCGTCTGATGACCACCAAAGTGAATACTTGCGACCAGTCAACATTCAGCCGCGACGATTTGTCTAGCGTATCCAGCGACCTGTCAGAGATACTAGAAAACACGGAGGGGAGACGTAGCGCGATAGAAAGGCTCCTCGCTGACGCCACGCTGGAGTGGTTTCTCAACGAGGCGTTTGGGTTTGAAGATGTGGACGACGACGTCTACGAAGAAGGTTTGGCTAAAAGAGCTGAAGAGTTTTTAAGCCTTTCGCCTAAGGAAATACTCCAAATGAAGAACAAAATTTGCCCCCACGTCGAGGACTTAATAAAACAAGCAAAACTGCAACGCTCTTTGGATTTTCTACGCAAGGAATCAGAAGAGAAACGTCCTGAAGAATCTACCAGAACGTCAGATCCTTTAGCGCGTTTCCCTTACTTAGATGTCAAATTCGACAAGAAACTATCTGAAGAATATTCAAAAGCTGATGAAGAGTTCGACAAGTTAACTGACGATTTAGTAAAACAGGCAGGAAAAAAATTAGAAGAAACGAAACGAGATGAAGAAGTTAAGTTAAAAGAACTAGAGGAGCGAGTTAATAAAGTTAAAGAAAATATAAATAAAAGAAAAGATAATCACAGTTGTAAAAACGACGGTACAAAAGACAATTCAGCACAAACCATTGCGTTGACGAAATCAATGTTGTCGTTATTTGATAAAATACAAAATAAAAGTAGTTTGGGAAATACGCTCAGCTCATTAGGTGAAAAAACAGACAAGGAAAATACAGAATAAAAATTTTTTCGTTAAAACAATGATGATTTAAGATAGAGTTTGTTATTATATAAAATATCAGTTTGCTTCTATAAACTCTCGTCTCCTTTATAAAGTACGTTTAAAATCATATAAATTTTTTTATATTTAATTTTGGGGATGTTTACATTATGAGAATTCCCATACTTTTTCCGTATTCTTGAGAAGTTTATAAATTGGTAGGTACAGTAAGCACACAACTTTCTTTTGGGGGAGAGGAAGAATTAGTTTTTTATATTCCAAGAGGATGCGATCTACAAGGTACATTTTGGAAAATTAACTGCCACTGTACGTTATTTGACACACGTTTAAAACTGGACCCTAGATGACAAAACATATAATTTAAATTTCTTCTTCTTAAATGCATTCCAAATTTAGAGATATTAGTATGGTATTCATTTAGGTTAAAAGGTTTAGGCTTTGCAAAAAATATCAAAGGCTTAAAAGAAAACTTTAATTTCTATTTCTATAAACTACAACTACAAAAGATAATATAGTTTTTACAATACTTTTTTGGCTTTATAACTTTTTGTCCATTTATGTACATTTCGGAAGTTTTATTTTCTCAAATATAAGGCCAAGTGCAGTACCTTTGAGCCCTTGTGATACCTTGTACACCCATATTTATTACCCGGCTTTTAGTTTACTGGCTACTCGCTTTTTACAAATATAGTATATTTGAAGTTTTAATATTCTATTTGAATTTCCTCATGAGATTTTGAAATTAATAGGCAATATGTTACAAAACTGGGAAATTTAAAATAAGTTTTAAACCTATATTAAATTTCAAAGAAACTAGATTTCACCTAATACTCATAAAATTACTGTAGTGAAATTTACCTGTAGGCCTATACTATACTGTGTAAAATAGCAATTGTTTTATTATAAATCCAACTACCAGCTTTATTTACCTAACACGTTGGCCTACAAGAACAATACCACATAAAATAACCAAAATTTAAATAAATCTTTTTATAAGAAACTCTTACTTAACGTAAATCAAACCAAAAATTAATACGATTTTTAAGCCCTTAACATACCCTTATTCTTTGATGGCACAATTTACTGTGTCTAAATGTCTTAAATATATAAAAGCCGTATATTTCATACTATACAGAAAGAAACAACCATATTTACTAGGGATGGGCCGATACCTTGAGTTTTCGATTCCGATTTCTATTCTCAAATTTTACTTTCAATTCTTGATTCTTAAGTCGATTCTCGATTCTATTGAGTTATATTGGTCTACATGATATTAATCAATAAATTAATTATTATCTTGGTTACATGGTGAAGCCTCTTAGAAGTTCCTTTTAATTGTATAGAGTACACGAAACGTTCAGCCTTGATTTAGGAGTAGGAGTTTCTGAAAGCATGACAAACATATCGGATAAAAGTAATGATTTAATTAAAATTACAAAATGTAAATTTCAGTTCACAATTACAAATAGCCATTTCAGTTTGTGTAACTGGGAAAATCGGAACTACCTTTTCTTTGTGGTTTGTTTTGACATGTATGAAGCGGTGTCGGAGTAGTGGTGGGCAAGAGGAGGGGGAAGTGAGTAGAGCCCAAATGATCGAAACCAGCGGTGGCACGGACCAGAAATGATTTCGATCGTCTTTATTGTTGCGACATAGATAATAATAATATTTTCGTTATCTTAAATCGCCATTTACTTTAATGGTTTAATTCATTCAAAACAACTAATACATAAATAAAATATAGTCGATAACTAACTATATTTCGTATAAACTACACTGCACACGTATTTTAACTGTTAAAAAAATACAAGAATCGGAATCGGCCCTTTAATCACTGGGGAATTAAGCATCGACGATTCCTGGAATCGAGAATCGGAATCGGCTTATTCCTAATATTTAATAATACTATAAACTTTTTACAAAATTTCATATTTGTATTTATAAAATTCTCAATTAAATTTCTAATAATAGTGCAGTCGATGAAGGAAAAAATAACGTCTCATAAAATAATTCCTAGAACCTCCATCGATTTTCATGAAAAGTTACAATCAACCTTATTTATCCGGAACTTTAAAAGTGGCATGGTTATTCTTAGAATCCCAACCTTAAACCGAATATCATGGAAAATTTGTAGTATTTGCCTCCCTGAAATATTAAATCGCACATTAATAAGGCTCAAAAAATTTGTTTACTATTTATGATATATATTATTGATATAACATGAATTTTCAAACCTATAAACCACCCCTTTTCCTGATATCCTTTAATTAATCAGAACTTTTTTCACTGCTTATGAAATGATTAAATTTGTTATTTTAATTTCTCACCCTCAAAATTACTCTTTTAAGATAAAATCATTAAAAATCACCATTTAATATTTTAAAACATTTTGCTAGTGCATTTGTATGTAGTTCATAAAACTATGATTTTGTTTCTTTAATTTATTTTCCGCCGAATTACAAAATAAATAAAAATCATTTTAGTGTACTTTCACAACTACTCTTCATCAGAGCTAGAATCAACCTCTTCTTCTTGGCCAATAGAAGGGTCAATCTGACAGTTGTCACCACTGCATGTTACGCAAGTCGTATTGCAAAAGATTTTAAGTCTTCGACAACCACAAGAGACACCGCACCCTTTTTGCAATTGCAAAATATAATTTTAAGAAGCTCATCTATTAGAGGAGAATTAAGATTTTTAATTGGCTTTCAAGATCCTTTAATAAATACCTCTACCCAGTCAAAATGTCAATAATTTTTATTGCCATATCTGGCTAACTTCTATATCTTTGTACATCTCGACGTCATATATTTTGTAAATTTATTAAAATCACATTTTATTGTCACATCAACATACTTTGGTTACATGGAATTGGTTCAAGCAGCACCATTATTCACAGTTCCTACATTGGTACAAGTTTCGATTTTATTTAGTTTCGCTTTTTTGCAACACCTTATATGTGTGTGTGTGTGTGTGTGTGTTTGTGTGTGTGTGTGTGTGTGTGTGTGTGTGTGTGTGTGTGTGTGTGTGTGTGTGTGTGTGTGTGTGTGTGTGTGTGTGTGTGTGTGTGTGTGTGTGTGTGTGTGTGTGTGTGTGTGTGTGTGTGTGTGTGTGTGTGTACACGTAGCTATGTATATATAAGTAATATTAATATATATGTAATATATGGTATTTCACATATAAAGTATGTGCTCCTAAAAGTTTTTCTATTAAAATGTGATTGCTCTTTTTACGATAACTCTATTATTGTTTATGCTATCGGGTTCATTTAAAAACCATTTTAAAGTACATTTCAAGGGCTATAGAAATATTTACATCTCCACTTTAAAAATAAATTATTTTTTTAAGTTATTGGCTTAAAGGGCTTGAGTCACATGATCATCACAATAACATTTTCGATTCTAACGTTGATATCTCGATTGTTTTATATCCTACAGAAATAACCAAACAAACAAAATGGTGGGTAATAAAGAGACCTACATTTTCGTTATTTACCATTTTTATGTATATTTAGTACTTTTAAAGTTATTTTTAAAAAAAACAAATGTTTTTGAAAATTTTGGAAAATTCTGATTTATTAGAATTATACTTTTTTTCAAAAATAAGCTTTCATAATTGGTAAAAGAAGATTTTTAGCACAATAATAAATGTGTATGTCTAAAATAGAGTGAATATTAAAGGGATTTTATAAATTTCAATCTTGGTGGAAATGACGTAGGTTTTATTTCTCTCTTATCTTAACAAAATCGAGAGACCCATCTTATTTTAATCATTACTCGCCTAGTTTTAATGCTACAAACTGCATTTGAAGCTCATTCGACATTTTTAAAGTACAATGAAATGTCTTGATTAGATGATTGTCAAAAATGTGTTGGTTTCTCGTCATTGAAACTCAAATACTTGAATTTGAGTATTCACTTTCAAAAATGAACACTTCAAATAGGGTTTACTTATGAATCGCTTTACAACATTCATTCAAAAACCAACATCTTAGTTATTTTATTAGCTTCAATTTTAACAAGGGCAACATTTTCCGAAATACCCGTAGTTTAGGAGTTATTTTTTTCACGTGTATTTTTTCACGAAAAATCAACATCTTTAACCATTAATAACTAATTTCAGAAAGTACTACATCGAATAAAAAGTGCTTCCAATTTGTGGACTGTAGGGGCCATTTTTTATTTTAAAAAAAATTGCTCCCCGCAACGGGGGAGCATTCACCCCCAGGGTAAAAACGCAAGCCAGCACTCTGTCACTTTTGATACTAACTAATCACCAATTTTCATGCAAGTTGATGAGGTTTAAAGTTTGCAGAGGAGAAAGCCTGCATTGACCGAACTATAAATCGTTCTCAATAAATTGACCTAAAGAGTTAATTCGAGTTAAGTAGGCCTAACTATCAAATTGCAGAGGTTTAATTTAAGATGAGGCGAACAAAATATCTGAATATCTAGATAGACCACTTACAAAATTTGCGCTTCTATTTGCAAAATATTATTATTTAAAGCTTCACTCATTGACACTTTTAAACATTTTTAAAACAGAAGTAATTTTAAAATTTCATTATCATTGGCAGATAAATATTATTTTAGGTTTAATTTTAAAATAAAATGTATTGAAGATTTTAATGTTTGTAACCTATCTGGATGAACGTATGAGAACTATATTGAGAATAGAAATTCTAGCTAAACACAGAACTTGTCACTTTAGTATGGAATAGTGTATTTTTAAAGTTGAAATGATTTTCATTTTGTTATTTAGTATAGACTAATGTTTTAAACAATATTTATATATTATAATAATATTTTTCTGTTAAACAATGTTGCAATATTTAACGTGTTGTTTTCTATGTTTATTATATTTGTGTTATGTGGGACGTTTTGTAAAGTACATATTCATATAATTGCACCACAAAAAAAAAATATTCTTTCAACGAAAAATATTGTTTACGCTAAGTCTTTAAACGATTAAATAATATAGGTATTACCATTTATTAGGAATATACTCTGGTTGAATTTAATAATAAATACACAAAAACCTCTTAACCACAGACTTTCTTTATTTTACCCTTATGTACACTTCAGATACCAAGTAACCATCCTCAGAGGGATAACTTACAAAGACTATCTTTGAAGATACAAAAAGAGTCTTTGTATGTTATCCCTCTGAGGACGGTTACTTGGTAACTGAAGTGTACATAAGGATAAAATAAAGAAGGTTTGTGGTTAGGAGGTTTCTGTATATTTATTATTAATAATATAGGTATTATTATCGCAATATTTTAATATAGATAGTATTACTTGTTCATAAGCAAATAATGCGAATACAAACTAGAACTAGTATAACTCCTCTGAAAATGAATTTTCGCGTTTTTTTAACCCGGGTCTGGGCCCCTAAAACCCGCCTAGTCTTCGTGGCAGCAAACCTCTAGCGAGCTACCTCCGTCTTACATGCGTATGTGATCTGTATCTCTAACGAGAGTAAGGGAAACGGGATTGATTGCCAGTGTATCAACCTCATAAGCTCTTTTATGGAGAATCGGGAGATAGTGAAATGGAACAGTACGGTAAGTGTCGCGCTAAAGAGCGGGATGAAAAAACCTGACAAGAAAGAAACCCTGCCAGGAAAAATCCCGCGACAGATGGAGGAACCCTGGGGGCTTGGATACTCTCATGGTAAGGGATACGGATGGGTATTGCCTTGCAAATATCTTGTTAGTGAGTCTATGGCACGAATGACATGCACCTCTTCTTCTACTGCCTACTCAAAACTGAAAAGCGTGCACTCAAAATTAGTACTTCCGTTGGGACTAAGTTGCGACCCTATGGATGTGCCCCTGAGTCAGCTGGAACATAACTGTGAAGCAGAATGTATTAGTATATATATATATATATATATATATATATATATATATATATATATATATATATAATATTTTTTGCATTATGGTCAGTAGGGACAGCTGCCGTTTGTGTGTGTAGTGAGTGGGGTCGTATTTCCCCAGTGAACAAATGAGTTTGTATGTGCGTGAGGCCGTTATTTACACTATTACGTGCTGAGACCTGGTGGGATCTATTGTAACTTCTTTAAAGTATTACATACAAAGTAATTGTGTCACAAAGTTTTTGTTAACGTTAATTATTCTCAATATATACAGAATTAAAAGTGTATCCCTTAAATAATTTTATATACATGAGTCGCAATAGCATTTATTATTGCTCTGCCTAACTATAAGTAATTGAAAGCTATTAGCTTTCACTTGCAATTATCTTGCGAATGCGCTACTGAGTTCCTAAAAGGAGATCCAAAGAGGTTCCTAATTTGAGACAAAATATACAGTCATTTTTTATTTTATTTTTACTTATTAAAGACACTGGAGCTCAAGTGATGAACTTATTTACTAACAAAACAATGTCAATTTATTCCTAACTGTGAATCTGAACAAATTTGTTAAGATCAAAATTTATAAGCAAGAAAAATGAAGAAATAGAACTTACTCATTTGACTAGAAACTCGAAGCGAGCACAAATGCATCTCTTTGGACGGAGCCGATCTTACCCGAACACTCCCGAGGTTGAGGCGCGTCTCCAACCTAATAGGCCCTATATCATTACTGCTTTGCCAAGCTGTTTCAGTCTGTCTGGACCTTCCAATGATTTTTCTCCATTTGGAGTGACGTCACTGGGTGTTGCAGGTTTCCCTGCAGCTAGGACGAACGAAACTGTTTGTGACGTTTTTATTTTTATTTATAATGATGGATCATGTTATATGATGAATAATCCCTCATATTAATGTACATAAATCTTACATAACAAATATTTGTTCCCCTGTTGATCTATGGTTTGGGGGTTGCGCTACCGTGCTAAAAGCAAATAACTTTAGCATTTGCGCTACTAGTGTTTGATTAAAATTAAAAAAACATTCGTTTTAATGGGGATTTTTAATTGAAATAAATATAACGATTCCAAACACTTTGGGGTTAAATATGTTTGTAAAACTTATTTACATTTTATGTCTTATTACTTACTTACTAAGGATTTTAATACTGATATGGCCAAATTACCCCCATGATTTATGACACAAGCCTTGACAAGTTTAAAGTTATTTCATTCCTTAGCAAATACAACGGCTGCATCTTTTTGATCAGTCGAGAATTTGCTAAATAGTGAAGAGTCTGAAAATTACGAGAAAACGCTAGAAACGGCAAGTCGGTATATAAAGGTTTTTTAAAGTGTGAAGTTAGTGACATTTTTAGTGTAGTGAAAACGGTAATAGATTTAGTGACAGATTGACAGTGCGTAATCAGTGTAAATTAGTGAATTCTACTTTTTAAAAAGGTGAAAATGACTATAGTGAAACAAATGTTATAGATAGACTCATATATTCTGCGCTGCAACTAATATTAACTTTGACTGTCCTTACATTAGAAAGTAACTATGAGGCAAAGAGAGTGTTACAAAAATAATAAAACTTCTCAATCTGTCAACATTTTTATAGGGTATATTTCAATATGTGATTTAATTATAAAGTTTTCTCAAGACGCAATACAAATTTTTAGTAAAAATAATTACTGTAACTAAACGAAACCAGCTCATATTAGGATCACATTTTTCTGAAATGTAAATTTTAAAGATTTTTAGTTTTTCATTATTTATTTCCCAAAACTTTTTTTATGCATCAATTATTGTTATTCAAAGTAAAATCCGTTTAAAACTTTGTTAAATTTTATACCTATTTCCTTCTTTTCCATATCATTTTGTTTAACCGACACGAAATGGAATCCAATATCAGAAGCTCTTTAGGTGTTCTGATATAAACTTGTCTTAATACTTTGTATTAAAACCATCATCCAGTATGACTATTATTGCTTACGAAGGGTGGGAAAATATTGTAGTTATAGTTGTTAGGGATGTAAACCAAAAGGTGCAGGTTATAGGGGAGTATATTATAGCAGCACATGAGCAGGGTCTAGTTTGAGATAGACCAACTCTCTATCGGAGCCATTAGAAGCTGCTTACCAGTTACTTATTTTTGAAGGTAGACGGATAAGAAATGATTGGTAGAATTTCAACCTTGCTTTAGAATATAACAATTTGTAAACAAAACAGTGCAGAAAGATTATAATATATAACGTCTGCATGCTTCATATTATAGATAACTGAATGCTTGTACAAGCCAATGAAGAGCAGTTTCAAATAATACTTTAAAAATTCAAAGTATAAATACTATAATTATTTTAAAATAATTTCAACAAGTTTTTAATAAATCAATAAATGTGAATCGGAAGTTTATCTATCAAGGCAACACTTTCGTTGAACATGTGTGCAAGAGAGAAGGGAAAATTGCAACGCCATAAGCATGTTTTATTTGAAAATTGGTTCGGCCCAGAACCTCGAAACAATATATTCAAAGCACTCTACGAAAACAGAACGATTTTAACACAATACTGTAACGGATCCTTTTGAAATGCTCTTTAAAGCAATTTTAAATTTGTAACATTATTTTAAGTAATGTTACATATTACAGCAGCTTCAGAAAACAAAACGAGATATTAATTTTAAAATATTTTAAAAAATTGTAATTATAAAATAAATTGTACATGCGAGATATGATATCCATATAAAATCTGATATCGCGAGGTGCGCAGTAACATTTCACAGAAGTTAAAAAACTCGCGTAGTTGCTTCAGTTATCTCCTTGGTTGAACGTAGATGCGTACAGACGTCGCAAGATGAGCCAAGCAAAAGGGAAGTTTTAATTTTAAAGTTTTAATTATGTGAAAGTATCGTTTATCATTTTATTTTATTCTATGAAATGTTGCTACACTAACACTCAACGCCGGGCGAGGTTCCAAAACTCAACCAACGGGAATCCAAAATGCTGAATGGCGAGGTCTGATTCAAGAGCCATGTTTTACCTCACATATTGCAGTTCAGATAAGTTATAATTTTAAACATAAAGTGATGGAAAATCCGAATTTAACTTTCAAACTTTAACTGGTCACGGCATAATAATACAAGTTTTTATATTTTTAAAATGCGGGAAGTGTTAATTAATTTGTATGATTCAATATCATTTTTTATAAATGTCGTATTTTAATTTATGTAAAAGCAATCTCTTGTGGATATCATGTGATATGCCATAGATTTTAAAATAATGTAGAGTTCTCATAAATTCATAATATGTTAAAAGAATTTCATGTCAAACATAAAGTAGTGTAAACGTTTCAGATGTAATTTTCCTTTTGTATTTTGTATATTTTTGTACAGTAAAACTTGATTAATTTAAATTACAAATTTGTCGTTTAAATTATTAATTGAATACACCATTCTTGAATTCAATTTAATTTTTGACATTGCAGGTCAAATAACTAATTATGTAACGAATAACTGCAATATTTAACATCTAAATTCCTTAAGAATATATATCATAAAAATAATGTATGTTACCAATTTATGATGTTTAAAGTAAGATTCACTTACAAACATATTTCATCCTAATTCATTCATAATTTTAAAGATAAATTACAAACTTAATTTTGTAACTAATTTTAAGGGCATATTTAAACCATACCTGTATGTTGAGTATAGGCCTATTCATAAGTGCATATATTCGTCCTTTTGGTAGCGTCGTAATTTTGAGAAGGATGAAAAGATAGAGAGCGATTCTACTGACAGTACACATGAATTCATGTGATATATATAAGAGTTATATGAAGTATCTTCAACTCGTTATCTTGGATAGGATATCAGGGAAGGGGACTGACTACCTGGAAAAGGAAGAATAATTGGATTAGTAATTTTAGGTCTAGGTTTAGGTGCGGCACTAACCAATTGCTTAAGGCATTGATACCGGAATTGGAAGAGACTGATTATTGCCGAACTTCGAAACGAAGAACGTACCTAAAGAGGCGTGGTTATAGCAGACAGGGTAGTGACAATATTTGAGGGCTATCATGTAACGGTAATAAATCAATAATAAATCACAATCTATGATGCGTTTTCTCATACGCGTTTCACTGACAATGTCACCATAACCAGTGGGTATTATTACACAAATTCTAGACTATAACTGAATTTAATTAGTTAATAAAATTAGAGTTTAAAATTTTGTAGCTGCATTCACTGAAAATGGTAACTTTATAAACGCAAAAGAGAAAATCAACTATTCATTGTAATAGTGTGTTCGATATTATTTAATTAAAAACAGTATTGGTTTCGTGTGAGGGTACTTAACGTTTAGGGTGTTATACAGATAGTAACATATTGCTCTGTACAACCTTGCCAAAACTTTAAATAAACTCTTTTACATAGGTCTATAAAACTAATTGCACTATTGGAGCTAGGCGTTATCGAGCTTTTACCTTCTATGTCAAGTACAAGAATTTTTTCCGGCGTAAAACCAAACATGGTTATCATCGCCTACATAAAATATTCTAATCTAATATCAAAATTTTTAAATCCTAATATCTGTGACTAACTTACTGCTGAAAACTAGAAGACTAAACACTGGTGTACAGCAAGATCATTGTAGGATTTATTAAGGAAAAAATTACCTGATTAACCATCAGATAAAAAACTGTAACGAAATATTATCTGTGTATTTACAGTTATATTATCATACTTTTACATAACATAAAATTCCAAAGTACAGAATTTTATTTGTATAAAATGCTATACAATATTTACAAAAATCATTTCAAGATTTCTTAAATTAAAACTGATTTATAAAAAAAAATATCGTTCAACTACAATTTAGTTTGATTAAACTATAAACAATCAGATTAATTGTAAACTTAACCCACTTAGATACAAAATTTTGGACTTGAAACTAAGTTATTGGTAACTTTCATTTTCTTTATCTTAAATTTAAAATCTAGCTTTTTCTAAACGTTTTCCACAGTTTTCTGTCAGTAACAAACTTCTTCTTTCTAATGCTGTTTTTTAGAAATATCAGTTTAATTCTTAATTACCTTTTTTCTCACAAATAGAAACAATATTTAATAAATATCAAATAAAATCCATAATGTTCATATAGGTATAAGGACATATTGTTCTGATACAGTTTATTCTATACAAATTGGTATTTTTCTTTGTTTTTATAGCCTATATTTATATGCTAAATCTTCTTGTATAAAATATTGATATTATTATAATAAATAAACGTAAGAAATAAATTTTATATGTACTAACTATGCTTATTCAGGCCTACTGAAAACTGCATAGTACTTTTATATTTTCAAATAAATTAATATAAAACCTTAGATGATTATTTATATAAACTATTTACATACATATAATAATATATATTAAATGTGTTTGACATAAATAAATATCTTCTGGCAAAACGTTTATTTACATGTGTTGCAGTTATTTAAGTAGATCTATGACAAGAATAAATTATCGGAAAGTAAAGTTAACAAATGTTATTTTTAAATAACATATGTATAGATTTCTGAGTAAATGTTTTCTGAATGTAAATATAAAGGTAAGAAAGAGCTGTTACAATACAAATAGGTTCTTTGTCTCGTACTTATAATGAAAGAGTTTATATAATTTCTAAATATTATATAACTATGCTGCGAGCCAAAGGTTAGTTACAATCATAGTTTTACTAAAAAAGTTGAACGCATTAAAAAACTAAAGACAATTTTATTTCAAAACGTTCCTTTACTAATTTATCTGACTTATTCGAAATTCTGTAAATATAAACTGAAGTTATATAACTGTCGTTTTCAGTAAATTCATTGCTGTAAATAAGGTTTTAAAAAGTCTCTCATTTAACAAGACAAAATGTTTCTATGTGTAACCAAACTGTAATAACAATATAACTTATATTCATAACGGTATAAACAACTTTTAACACAAAAAAAACTAAATAATAAATCGTAATTAGAACTTTTGACAATTTAGATAAATGTTTTCACTTTATGTTCATCAATGTGAACAACAAAACAAATACATGCCTTTGAGGCAACCACAATGCTAGTGTATATGATAAACTACGGTCTATAAAGAGTCAGAACAGTGATGTAACATTAAATTGTAGTTTTATTAAAACAATAACTTTACGTAACAAAAACAATTTTACTAATAAATCAACTCTTTAAGGCTTATTGGTTAATTATATTATAATAACATTATTTTTCAAATCTAAACACTTTATTAAATTTAATTCGTATTTGGTAATAATATTCTTTACATTTTATTCCCCTTTTAATGAAGCTATATTTTTAAAATATTTTTGTGACTAGAATAAATGAATTTAGTTTTCATTTTGAAGTATAGAGTAGGTTGCTGATTGGCAGTCCAAGAATTGGGAGGACTTCTGACAAGGGCTTTAAAAAGGTCGGCCCAAGTCAGTGGCGTAGGTAGGGAGCACCGGGGGCACGTACACTTACTTCCCCAAACCAAATAGTTTTAGCAAAAACTATTATCCTATAAAACAGCGCTAGGTTTTTAGCAAAATATCTTCCCGATGAAACAATAATTGTGTAATTTTAGGTGCAAAATAGCATAAAATTTTATTTCTAGGGATAAAAATGATCACATTTTCCTGTAGGGGGTTTTGCCCCTCTGGACCCGTGGGTCGTGCCCCCTTCAAACCATCGTCCTGGTCTGAGTCCTAAAGGCACAGCGCTCTTCTGAAACTCCACAAAGTATAGTTTTAAAGCTTGTAAATAATCCGTACACAGATTATTTAGTAAAGTTATTGAGATAAATTCCGTCAGTGGTATAATGACAGGTTGGAATACACAAATCAAAAGAAAACTCCATAACAAAACAGTCTGTATTTAAAAAAGGTTTTTGTTTAAAAAATTAAAGGGTGTTTTAAATGTTGTAAAATCAATGTGAAAAAAAATTAAGGCTGGAAGAGGGCACAACCTAGACAGATAAAAATAGAAGACCAAAAATACGGGAAGAAAAAGTATGATAAATAGAATCATTAAATGAGGATGTCTACCCCGGCTTGTTGGGGGTAATGTATAGTGCTTAGATCTTTGACCAGATATAAAATAGCCACAACGCTAAGAGAAGAAAGCATTCTAAATTTTTTAAACATATTTTTCACAAGGCTCGTACAAAATAATTATTTATTTTTTAGTAACTTATATTCCACGTGTATTTTAGTAAACGTTAACTTTTTTTAGTAACTTTTGTACAAGTATCAAAATATAATCCTTGTATTTGAAATAAATTTCATAAATCCAACTCGTTTAGAGATAACAAAATTAAATTTATTGGCTACAAAACTTACAAAGAGAAGGCAAATAACTTTAAAATCATACTGAGTTTTTATTTTGATTGTTGTTATATCCATTATTGTTATCATTATTGTTATTTTGTTTTGTTTTATTACGGTTTATTTACTTTTAAAATATGTTTTAAAGTATAAGAAAACCCTTTATTCTAAAAACATGATTTTTACAACTCTATTGTAATTTTCTCTTAATTTGATATATTTTTAAGTTTAAAAATTATAAGTCACATAAAAATATTTGTAGGCGTTTTTAAAAGTTGCCTATATTGTAAACTACATTACTAAATAATCGCAATCCTTAAGCAACGACTACGCTTAATCTTCCTGACAATTTAGTATCTCACTCTGCGACGCTTAGCACTTCTTCCCATGGCACTTCTTTCACAGACGGTTCCTCTGGTGGCCTCTTCCGTCGTAACGGTCATTATTCTGAAGTTAACTTCGTTCGGATCCAGAGACCTGTAAAGATATCTATGAAGGCGGTTGCTCAACACCCAAAGACTTTGCGGCTCTTCGTGGTCTATTTTTAGATCATTGGGAAAGTTCAGAGTTATATTGCTCTGATCGACAATGCCCTGAGTTCCTTCCAAATATTCATTCCGGGAATTCCAACAACCGACCGCGTTGTTGGTGACGAGGTTATAGAACAGAACTCCGTTCTTGTCCATCGCTGAAGCGCTAGAATGGCTGTTGACTTTACCGCGAGGCTCGTTGAACACTTTAAAGTCATCCATGACGGTAATTGAAGCATTTTCCACTCGTAGGTGCTCAGTACTTACGTAGAACTCCCGGAAACTTGACATAGGATGGAAGTAAAGAGTTCGTTCGTTTCTTTTATTTGGTGGAGATAAAGCTAAACCGAACACTCCATCTGTCCACCTGAAGACGATGCTGTCCAGATCGTATCTGCACACTAACGGATCGGGATAAAAGTAAGGGTGAGATATCCTCCAGGATTTGTTTTCCCTCCAGTTGTATACAACCAGTCCGTACCGAAAAACGTCTGTAATGTAGGCGAAGGCGTCGTCACACTGGCCGTTTCTTATATCGACCACGATGTTGGTAAATAAGGCGCCATCTGGAGCTTGTTTCTTGGGAATCTCGTACTTCCAGAGCAGCGTGTCTGATTCTAGGTCGAACACAAAGACTTGCGGTGGGCAGATGACTTTCACTTCATTCAGCGCGTCCAGTATACCAGAATCCAACACCCACAACCTACCACAGGAATCGACGGCCATTCGGAACACAGATGTAAGGCTGTTGCAGTTCCCACTCATGTGCCACGACCAGTTTGGATAAGGCTGGAGTAAGGGCGATGGGTTCGGATCGTTTAGGGATACTACCGTTAGAGTCGCTGGTACACCGAGCTTCCAACGAGGAATGGACACGAAGACGCGATCCTTCCATCTTTCCAACCCAAGTGGAAGGTTATTTTTAGGAATGTAGTTGCCACTCTCGATTGCCGATTTACGGTCTTGTTCCGTTTCGAAGGCGAAATCGACTTCGTTCCAGTAGAACACCTCATGGAATTTGCTCTTTGGGGCGTTTTGTCGAGGCTGGTGCAGGCTGTTCACTAGCCACATGGAGAACAACCAGGGAAAGATCATACCTGAAAGCAGAAAACCCGTATTATTTTTGTTAAGTCTATTTGCAAAATATTTCATTTCCTACTTATATATATTTATTTTTATTTGGTTGGTTTTCTGAAATATTATACCCGCTGATTAAACGGCTTGTAGGACTTCTACACATTAACCTTCTAAAATAAAAAATACAATTATTTAAACATTATTACTTACTGAAAACTAACTACCAACACTAGTCTGGTTGTCTTTAGACAATCTTTACCACTAGAAACTAGCGGCCTAAAACACCATGGTCTATCGACTCCTGAAATATCCTTATAAACACAAGAATAACATGGTAAACTAATAACATTGCATATACCAAGTCAAAGAATACAACACCTCAGTAATAGATTAACTGTGTTATCGTCTAAAAACCAAGGGAAACCCCCTAAATAAAAACTTCTATTTAATAAACCTAAAAAATATATCTTTAGTCTTCGGTTCATCCCTAACACAATTAATGAAAATTTGTGTCTAAATACAGTTACAAACTACACTACACCAAACACAAACACCCAACAGGCTTATTAACTGTATTAATTAACTTATAATTCATGGAAGTTTCTATAGAGTAAGTCATATTAAACTCAATTTCATTAATCCATTATTTGAATAGGAATATATCCAGAGATTTCATTCGCCTGTTAAATGACGCACGACGTCTTGGAGTTTTGATTCCATGTCGTGCATTTGCCAATAGATGGCGCTGCATGTCGTGACGGAGCTTTAGGCATTAGTCAACAGATGATGCTGCATGTCACAACACAGCTGCAGTCATTTATACAGTACAGTGAATACCCAAAAATATTGAAGCATTTTCAGTAAATTCCTTGAGCAATTGATAGAAAATGACCTGCTTCAAGGGTACTTTCAACAGGATGGTGGCACTTGCTACATGTCCCGTGAGTCCATAGCACTGAACCAAAGTTACATTGAAGACCGCATAATTTCCAGGAATTTGTGGCCGCCAAGATCACCGGACTTTTTCCTGTCGAGTTATCTAAGGGGAAGAGTATACTTTACACGCCCCGGGACTTTGGTAAATCTGATGGACAATATCACATGCAATATCAACGGTATTTAAAAAATAATATGGTATGTTATAGTTGACTCAAGTACGTAAGCGACCGTTTATCCTTATATATATATATATATATATAGATTCTTACATTATACGTAGGCTACATTATGGTGTAAGTGATAAGTAAATACAAGAAAACAGTGTCGCAAAGTTTTATATATATATATATATATATATATATATTTACTTATAATGAATGGTTAAGAGTGGAATACATCTGTTCATTTAATAGTGCAATATAGCAGTTTCGACGTTTTGCTAGAATCTTATCTAGCTTTGAAGAGATGACCCAATAAAAGTTGAAGAGTAAATGTTTTTCCATCTTTAAAGGAATAGCTTTCACACACACACACACACACACACACACACACACACACACACACACACACACACACACACACACACACATATATATATATATATATGTGTGTGTGTGTGTGTGTGTGTAAAAGTAATTCAATAGATAAATTTGAATATGCCTTCTAGCTAAATTGTATTTATATTATTGATTCTAAATGAAAGATCTCGTTACGTTTCATCCAAACTTAATTAACTGAAAAGCTTGTTCTGCGACTCAAAATTTATGTAATGTATTTCTTTGTTTTATTCAATACTAGCCGAGTACCCGTCCTTCGCACAGGGTGACGAATATTAGTATTGACTTAAGGTCAATGGGTCAATGGTTTCCAAGGTCAATGGGACGGTGCCCTGACGGAATTTCTAAATAAAAATAAACCTATGTGTTAAACAGGGACCCTAACTATCTCCATGTAAAATTCCAGGTATTTTTTTTCTGTACCCACGTGTTTGATTTTTGGGGAAATAATTATACCGGGAGACGCAGAAAATCATCAGGGATACGAAAAAAATAATGAAAACTCTTGCTCAGGGAAATAAATACCATGTCTGTCAAATTAAAGTTGGGTAAAAAATTCAGTGTGAAGTAGTAACAAGTACTACGTCCGTATATCAACGGCGCGCCGTCTACATATACAAATATTTACCTATAAAGTCTCCAGTTAGGGTAGATTTGGTTGTAATTTTATACAACATTACTTAATTAGATATCTACTTCCGCTGAGTAATACTTCCTCACGTGATCTCTATTCTGCCCTTACATGTGTACACTTAGTTAAACGTATATAATTACAACCAAATCTTTCCTGACTGGATACTTCATTGGTATATGAAATTAACCTTCAGCTCAATGGGTCCAGTAGTTTTTACGTGATTGGGTAATACATACACATTAGACAGACAACATTAGATTTTCATTAGTTCCCAATAAATTAGTTCCCAATAAATACAGTATATCAAACTATAAGCTTACTGATTATTGCCTTGAAAAGGGAACGAAAAATTTCTGCTTGTAACATAACATTTGTAAAGTATAACTAGCCTCGAAAGATGAATTAAAAACAAACAACTGCAATCAGCTTTTTAAATGTGGTTAAAAGGGATTGCTACAGGTGATTATCAGCTGATTAGGGCAAGTTAATTATTAAATGAAGTATAAATAATTGAGTGTAAAGGGTGTTCTCAAGGCCCGTGGAGCGGTGCCCTAACGGAATTTCTAAATAAATATATGTCTAGTTGTTAACCAGGGACCCTAAGAATGTCTATGTAAAATTTCAGCCTAATGGGTCCAGTAGTTTTTACGTGATTGAGTAACACAACACACACACACACACACCATTAGATTTTTTATTTGATAGTGTAGATTAAATTCTTTCTATTACCTCACACTCTCCTGATGTATATCCTGGACACATTTTCAATCGTTAATAAAATATGTTTTAGTTCAATCAATCAAGTTCAAATACATTTTTTTAACCTATAGTACATGCCAATTGATGTTTATACAGTTGTTTCAAATATTTATTTAATGATTAATATGAACATTTTGAGGGGTCCTGCAGGATTCTAACATTTTTCTTTGTTCTCAGTAGGAATATACTTAAAATTTTTTTATAATACTTCTTTACTAACGTGTTTGTAATCACAATTCAACTTCCGACAACGAATAACTAACACGAACTGAGAATCTTCATGTTCGAAGTCTAGCGTGCATTGGCACTGCCCTAACTCTCCAATTACTAGTAATTTTTTCTCAATGATGTATATGAATACCCCCCCCCCCCCTATCTGGTTATCGTCGATCCTCCATTGTACATCCTTAATCTGTTGCCATGGTTAACACACAATACCAAGAATAGTCCTCTAGGTTAACTAAAATAACATTTTCCTTTGTTAAGCTCAGTAGGAATTTACTTGAAATTTTTTTATAATACTTCTTTACTAATGTGTTTGTAATCACTATTCAAGTTCCGACAACGAATAACTAACACGAACTGAGAATCTTCATGTTCGAAGTCTAGCGTGCATTGGCACTGCCCCAACTCTCCAATTACTAGTAATTTTTTCTCAATGATGTATATGAATACCCCCCCCCCCCCCTATCTGGTTATCGTCGATCCTCCATTGTACATCCTTAATCTGTTGCCATGGTTAACACACAATACCAAGAATAGTCCTCTAGGTTAACTAAAATAACATTTTCCTTTGTTAA
The DNA here is from genome assembly GCA_036971475.1 of Prosapia bicincta. Lineage (NCBI taxonomy): Eukaryota > Metazoa > Arthropoda > Insecta > Hemiptera > Cercopidae > Prosapia > Prosapia bicincta. Next base: position 60,171,959 of record JBAIZL010000001.1, on the reverse strand, counting down.
GCTCAGTAGGAATTTACTTGAAATTTTTTTATAATACTTCTTTACTAATGTGTTTGTAATCACTATTCAAGTTCCGACAGCGAATAACCAACTCCGAGGCCATTATTTAGTTATCTGAATAATGCAGACAAAACTATATATTTATAATAATAATAAAGTAAAACAAATCTCTAAATAAGAAATAGCAGAATATCTTATATATCACGATTAAAAAAAATAAGGGCCCCTCCGGGATTTGAACCCGGGACCTCCTGCACCCAAAGCAGGAATCATACCCCTAGACCAAGAGGCCGTTGAGTTTCATCCGGCTTCTTACACTTTCAATGCTTTAGCAATAAATACGTATCATGTATTTATGTGTACAATTTATTTGCGGTAAGAGTCCATAATTTATAGTTTTTTAGTAATAGTATTCGAAATTTAAGTGATAGGTCTATAAAACCATTTTAGTGTATAGCCATAATATGTATAGGCCTATTGTGTTAGTTTTCTTGTTTCTAAATGGACGTAATTGATTTAATTTTAAGATCAAATATTTTGTTTTTTTTGTGTTACAGAATATTCTTGCTGTGTAAGATGAGAATGTATTAATCTTAGAAAAAAGACGTGCTAAAGAGCAAAATGTAGCATACAGATTTTACTTATATAACCTACATTTTCGTTAAATGTATATAATGGCTTATGCAGAAAAATAACTTTGTTTTTCCTTAAGAATTTTCTTTTTATTAACGTTTCACTAATTAATTTAGATAATTTCACTAATTTAATAAAAATTCATTTTAATTATATCCCAAAGGCTACTGACAACGCAAAAAATTAAACAAATTTTGTTTGTTTAACTCTGAGGTTGAGTTTGTAATAAATTAATATGGATTATTAAAGACGTTAGTTTTAAAATTTCTGTTATAGTAAGGAAAAGTATTAAGTTATATGTAATTAATACAGTAATTTGATTCTAATCTACCTTCCCTTCAATTTCAGAGGGGACATAGTACAATAGTAACAAATTTTTATTATAGATATAAAAAATAGTTCTTCAATAAATTTATTGTTACCATGATACCAATAATAATGTGTTACACAACAATTATTGTTATTGTTGTTCTACAACAATAATCTTATTATTTTATTTGTAAGTAGGCTTATAACAAAGGATTTTATCAGATTATTATTTTGTTTAATAATCACAATATACCACTAACAGCAATTTGTTTTTAAATCAAGTTTAAAAGAAAACTACTAAGATAAAATTGTTTAAGCTAATGGAATAATTGGTATAATTTCTTCCTTTGTAAAGACGGAATATAAAAATGTAACTATTATATTCAACTAATTAACGACTTATCGAACTAATAGACCTACATTTAAACAATTTATGAACACGTTAAGTAAACAAAAGAATTGCGATCATACTACTCGACCTTTATCAACCGTCTTGTATTTGTGGTCTGAAGTCTGTTTTGCTCTTTTAAACTGGTGAATTTTATTGTCCATTACGATCAGCGAAGCTTTAACTATTAGTTAATCTACGACTATAAAATAGTGGTCGAACAAATATGTTTTTATACATGAACAACCATTGTCGATATTTGACAAAATTTTAATTTTTTTATGTTTAAACCTACAATACTCAATGCGCAAATTAATCTGCTGAAACACTTAATTTTCACAAGTGTATATAACAAATAGGTTGAATTAAATAAAATGTTGTACTTAACGGGTTAATAAATTATACAGAAAGTATTGAAGAATAAAATAATACTTGCAAAAGATAGGTTCACTTCAGATTTTTCTTGTTTAAATACATTGGAAACAAGAAAACTTTATCTTAAATGTCACAAGCCATTAATAGTGATTAAAGCGCTCATTAATTATCCTCACACAAGCATAACCGTTCTTAACATTTCTTTATCAAGTAACTGTTCCGAAATTATCGTACCATTTCATACTATACTCCTATAAAGTATTATTTAAATAAGCCTATAGCTTCAAAGCATACGGTAAGTATAGGTTTCGTTACGAAAACAATTAAGTTATCTAACGTAAACTATACGATTGCTGAAATGAACGTGTGGCCTCCATTTTCCTCGGTCTAGCTTTTGTTTTTACATACTTGTTACAAGCGTGAGGAATTAGGTTGCTTTAGTAAACTTAATGTAGACTAGTTTTTGATCCACCCAAATTTATCCTAACGAGATATGCCTAATTTGTTGCTATATTATATTGTTATAATATTGCTATATATATATATGTGTTGTTATATGTTGCTATATTATTGTTGCTATAATTATATACAGGGTCTAATGTAGCAAATTTTAATAGACTGTTTTATAAAGAACACTGAGTTTATACAGTTTCCATTTTGTTTGTAATTGAGGTTTTGTTTAAATTGAAGCCAAATAGTATTTATGGATTACTATATTTAAAATAACTTTTTTATTATGTATTTTCAAGTAACGCGTGTAAAAATGAAAAAATAGGTGTTTCTTGTATATCTCAAGTATTGCAAAAATGTTAATTCACGTTTATAAAAAGTAATCTTGTTTAAATAATACATTCTATGCAACTGGCCAAGGTCTACAACTAATCGCAATTAGATTAGGTTACTTGGAACACTTTCAACAGCAATAAATCTCTCACATACCAATGACATCATTACAGATTTATGAATGAATTCATTAAAAGCGAGTATGTTGTCCAAAATATCCTTACGCACAAGTATTTAATAAATGTGAAATATGTTTGTTATAAATAATTTAGGTAGGGAGCTGTTCTTCTGGCGGATTCAGAATCAATGTAGAGCTGAAACTAAAAATATAGAAACTTGAAATGTTTTAGGTATATACCATTCATAACATAGAAATGCCCTAAGAAATGAGTTTAACTTTTTTTTTTATTGCTTAAAACAAATTTAGCTATTGGACCATGCAGGCAAACCGCTGTTTAAAACTCAGTAAGTAGCAATTGTAAGGCCTTTCACTATAGGAATAAAACAGTAATAGCTTTTGAATCACGTAAACGAAGAGCTATTTAAAAATAATGAGCTTAGTAAGCCTCAACCCAAAGTATAAAATGAAATAAACACACAAGGCATATAATAAACATAACCTTAAACTTGAGGGAAGAAAGTTGCGAGTAAATTGCTTATTACATGTATCGTTGATGTAGTTTTGAAGTTTCAACTAAATAGGTCAGTTTTTACTACTACTTATGGCAGGTCTGATATTTATGTTTTGCACACAGAAAACTCTTCGACTTCCAAGTGATGATCTAACAATAGGGCCTACATCGATTTTATACAGTATTCAAGGTAAATTAAATTATAACTAAAGATTTCATACAACAGCTAATATTATAACTAGGCTATATGTGTCTATAGGTTGCTTCTATCATCAGGATTTTCTATCTTTAACTGGCCGTAATGAACCAAATTAATCTTAAACTACATTATATAAAATATAGGCTAATCTATATAAATTATTTGTAGAATTTTTCAGTTTTTAAATCAGCGGGGTCTAATTGTGGCTAAACACACAGTCTTGTGAATAACAAGTCACAGTCTGTAGGCTTCCCGAATACCAAATATATTTCTAAATAACCGATAAAGTAAAACGTTCAAAAATAGGGTTATTTTTAATGCCAGTGCTGTGCAGGTACTAAGCTTTCGTGAGTGTTTCAACAAGCGATGCTGGAATTCGTTTAAATAAGTGTTTGAAACAACTGTTAATGCTTCAGTGCTTGAGAAAACCTTGGAACTGTGTACAATAGCGCTTCATTCGTAGAATACGAGTAAAGCTGGGGACATACTTGTTATGCATCCTTCCGATCCGACTCCGATCGTACAGCCGGAAGACTGCACGACAGGGGAATTGACTGTGATTTGTCAATGCCGGTCACACCTTTGCGTCATGTGACCAGTCCTACTCCCGTCAGTCTCCGTTGTCGTTGTCCGATCACGCTCCGAGAGTTCAGACTATTCGTATCCTAGTTGTGGAACGCTATTCGGACAAACAAATGTCAGCTAATCTCGGCTATAAATAGTCTAGGACGTGACATAAGCATTGTCTATGCCTGCGTTTACATTGTTGACTACAGTATCGCTTTGTGAAACATATCACACAAGAAAAAAACAAAACATTCCGAGTTAACTCGGGTAAGAAATTTAAACAACAAACACACTTTCCGAGTTAACTCGGGTCAATACATTAAGTGGCTACTTATTATTACTATTTTTTAAAGAAACATTTTCCTTTAGCTCCCTTATTTTAATTAATAATTACGTATAACATATACAATTATGTTCTATAAATCAATTCCCATTTAGCTTGCTTCCCCACTACCTATTCTTACAATTCTCTTAATAATATACATTTATTCAATAAACAATTACTGTACTTAGGGTATATTATTAGAAAATTTGTTCTTATATGCTTTAATTTCGTTACATCCACACAATGTTCACAGCAAATTTTCAGCCACTTTCACTTTAACCCAAGCTTATATTTCATATATATATATATTGGTAAGTTTTGTTTTAAAGAATTCGATCAACTAACGATAGACATGATATTCCTAATTGTTTTTAATATTTTATATATTAACGTGTACATCGGCATTCTGAAATATTCAAAAATATTTCGTCTCGTTCAACAGATGAGATAAAAGTGTAGCAAACTGTCCTTCTCGTTTTCCAAGCATCATGTATCAAGCATCGTGTAAAATTCGCGTTTTTCACCGCTGTCTATAAACGATTTCTGATCATTTCGATCTTTTCATCCAAACAGATAGCCATGATAGCTAAATCATAGTTGCTAAAATGTTTTAACCTTATCGTACAGTACCTACCGAGACTGGCGAGGCCGACACATAGACTGGCGATAGCGAGATAGACTACTGTTAAATCGGAAAGAGCAGGAACAGTGTGCTCACTCCTTTCCGATCCGGACTCGGATCGGAAGGCTGCATGACAAATGTGTCCCCGGATTAATAAAGCAGCCGGCGGGACTCAAAAAAAAGCTTCCGTTAATGTTGGTTGTTGACTTTGATTTTCGGGTCTTCAACGATTATTACAAAGATAATTTCTAGATAATTAGTTAGTGCGGAAATTTACCTAGTGTGTAACGATGAAAATAATATTTTTTTTTAATAAATACTCCCAGTATCATGCTATTAACTACTCTTTCAGTAATTACAGGCAGTTAATGTAAGATTTGTAAGTAGCGAAACAACTTTTTGTTCAATTATCTTGCATGTCATTAAGGCACACTGCGTTAAAATATATAAATTTGCTAATAATAACATTCAATTTCAGTATAAAACTCCAATAATCTCATTAATTTACCGTTATTACTTTTTTTAATTAAAATTTGAATTTATTGTTATTGTGACCATTACAAACCGGTGTAGCATAGTTTACAATATTGCCCTATTTTAAAAGTTCAAAAACTAGTTATCGAGAAAACCCCTGTTTTCCTAGTATATTATGGATTTATGTAGTCAAATAACGTATCAGTTACTTTTTAGTATTTTTTTAAATAATTGTATGACATAATGCTTTCAAGATCCAACGGGATGGGTTTAGGCCTATACCCACCTAGAACCAAGTCTCTAGTCTTAGGTTCTGGCTTTTATATAAGGCTAACGGATAAAGGTCCGATTATACTAGCTAGACCGAATCAATCAGATGGAGTGAAGAAGGTACAGCCACGTATCCGGTCAGAAGGTTTTACTGGTCCCGAGTAGTTCCGGAATAACGGTCGAAACCGTAGCGTCCGGTCGGAGTATCGCCTCGTCCCAGACGGGGATCGCCATTTGCAGTAAGGTCAGAGTATCGTCTCTTATCAGGGATTTTGGACTCCTACAGTCTGATACCACAGGTCGTCCCATCAAGCCCCCCGTTCAGACTCCCAGTCGGGAGTCAACGTGTTTGATTTTGGACTTAAACTCTATGCCTCATCTTTGGTCTTTTATAAATCATTACTTTTTTTTATTGAAGCAGTTGATTGAAACCAAAACTAATATGTTTCAACAGACACTTTTCGCACTACTCAGTACGTTCTTGAGATGCCAATTTTTCAAAATAGTTTTTATGATAAAACAACTTTTCTAGAAGTTAAATTTTCATGTCCTATGACCTATTTTGAATATTCAAAATTGTGGCAGAACTGAATAGTGATAATTAATTAATAGTTAAAAATAATAAACATTTAATTATATTAATTATATAATTTAATTAATAATAACTTTTAATTAAGTTAAAATAATAACATATGTTATTATGCTAAACAGGTGGTTATGGATATAAAAGATTAGCTAGACAATTTTATAATGTTTAATGGTTGAAATTCAGATAGTAGAATGTTAAATATATTGCACTATACAATTTCCAATCATTAACTCTTTATACATATAAATTGTAGTGTAATTCAACGCAATGTACATTAAACAAACTCTAAACAAAACACAAAAGGGCTTTGAATTATCATTAAACAAAATTTAGTTTAAAATTAAAATAGAAAATATAAATATTTTATCATAAAGAATACTATGATTACTGCTCACCTTGATAGCAAATGTTATATTCAAATAACAGGGAATATCGTTCGTATTCAATAGTTTATTTTCTAATATGTCCGCGTTTCAATGACAAAGTCGTCATCAGTGAGCATAATCAATGCTAAATTATAACATTACCTGTAACTATAGTTAAAGAAAGGATTCTTTTAATTATACACAGAGTCATGATAACCTTGTCATAGAATGGCGGACGAGATGATACATTATTTATTGTGTGTTTCAGTTCGTAGTTATTTAATTACTGTTAAGGATTTGGGAATTACCTTTTGCAACTGAAACAGTATAAGAAACTGTTTTTATTATTCTTTGCAAATATTAAATCCTAATAAGATATATTGTTAAGAACATTAGTAATAACATAACCAGAGGTGTTAACACCAAGAGTTGTATTATCTGAGCTTGTTCTTGGTCAGTCAGTCAGTCATTGTTTGGTGACGAGATTTGCATTTAATCGTTTTGGCAGAGGTTTTACAACCTGTCAGGTAAAACGCCTGTCTAACCGTTTTAGGGCCTATATGGAAAGTTGCGGAACTGCCACGGATGTTGCAAAGCAGGTGCAGTAATAAATAATAGTAAAGGTAATATTTATACACGCAGTAACAATAATTATAACAACCCCTTGTGTTCCAGATAAAAATACATTACTAATTTAATTTCGTTAAACAATATTATCACTCGTACCTAATTACAAAATACACAGAGAACTTTGATATTGTAACTAACATATTGCTTGCACTTGTCAAAACCTGAGTAGAAACTGAACTAAGAGAGCAAATCCGGTGCAACGAATACAAGTATAGCGGTTTCAAAACTAGAACTCTTCTCCATTTACACACCACTTTTCTTGAAGGTCATTGAAATCGCCTTTTGAAATATTTTTAGGCAATAAATATTTTTTGAAAAATTATTTTAAAATAATAAAACTTTTAAAATGTATTAAAGTGAAACGTCAAACAAATTTTTCGAATTTTTAAAAGAAATATTAACCTTTTTAGTTTAACTATGTTTTTCAAACATAGGTCATGGAGTCCGCGGACGCCGCTTTGGGCGAACCTGCTTTAGATGATAAAAGCATTCATGTCACGGTGAACCAGATAGTTATTAGCGTGCTATATGAAGGGTAAACGATCTAGTTGCCTTTTCTAAGGCACAAATCGAACTTTCCAAACCGGAAAATGCATCGCCACCATTCATCCTTGTGGAAGACCACATCCTTGGTTAATTAAATCCTTTAGGAGATATATCGCTACATGTATAGCCACAAACCACGCGGCTGTAGCATAAAAGAAAGTCTGATAGGACGTTTCACTAATGTTGTTTGGCTGTTTGTAATCAAATGACAAAATATCTTAAATTGTTATAGCGACATAATACATGAAATCAAAATCTATGAAAACTCTGTCAATAAAAAGGTAAAAATACCATCTTTATTGTGCCCTTCCATTTTCACATAAGTAAATTTAGATGAAAGTTATTTGATTTATTCTAATTATCAACAAATCAATTATTATATTAGATAATAATAATATTAAATATAATAACATTGTAATAGATAGAAAATAATATAATTTTAAATAGTGATCGAATAGATTGAATCATGCGTAGTCGTAAATTAGGTTACACGGTTCAATAGCTTTCCAAAATTCCAAATTAATTCTCCGTGAAATTTAACCTAACTAAAGCTTTTGTAATAGTAATTATATTTTGAATTTAATTAAATGTGACTTACCGATATTACAATTTAAGTAAATTTATGAAAAACGAAATGAGATGAAAAATTGTATGTCCCAATTCATTTCCAAAAATTCAAAACTATATTACTGTGTTCATTCAGTAATTAAGTGGTCATTCACACGTATTTTAAAATTAAAACAAGTAAAATTTACATTGAAATTTGTTTTTAAATAATACGTAGGGCACATGCAGAGATAATGATAAAAACTGTTGAAAGGAGCTGACATGGGAAAAGAAAACCTTATATATAACTTTTAGTGTAATACCATTGTCGGTGATTATTTCGTGCATCAAATATCTATGCATACACGCTACGTTTTTGTTTAATTTTCTTTAAAATTATTTTCATATCTATTGAAATTTAATAATAAAATTCATCTAATATTGAAATAACAGGACAATCTGAAAGAGAATATAAAAATGTATGGTTACACAAAAACTTTTTTCATTCTTATTAGTGATTTTTAAAACGTGACTTTTATCTTTTATTTAAATGATTATTGTATTAAATATAAACTTTTTGAACAAGAAAATCCAGAAGGAAATACGATACATTCAAGCTTCACTAGTTACAATCTTTCCTAGTATAAATTGCCCTAACGTAACCTTATCTTTTACTACTGCCTCCTTAATCGAAAATATTCTACAATTAATAGACTAACTTTCAAAACCTATCCCAAAATGGATTAACGATCTAACTGTTCCTACCTGATAGAAGGTAATGTCCTGCCATTCTGAGTTTCACTTTCCTAATGCTGCCTAACCTGGCCAAAACGCGTACTCTGCAATGACCTTATGCGGTAGACCCGATGACATTGGCGGCAGATAGATTCCGTGAAGTGAGACTCGTAGTTCCACTTCCTCCAGGATATAATCTCTATTTATCTGTATTGATATTTCGTTACTCACGTTTCTTTAATGAATCGTGTTACGGATGTTTTGATTTTGGAAGCATTGCTTGGAGAGAATCTTGTGACTAATACAAATTTCTGCACGAATTCATCATGTAATTGTAACTATCGCGAAAATAAAAACCTGCACAATGTTATAAACTCTCAAGAAAAAAACGCTCATATACACACTACTCAATTCTCACAACTGTTACTCTCTATTAATTACTAAATGTTTCTACAACAAATTTGTTTCTTCATCAGCGATTCCCCCACACATTGATCACTTAAGTGTTTAGAATCACTAATGAAGGCAAATGTATTTAATTATTAATATATGCCACAGTACTAGGAATATAGTAGAGTGTATACAAGTGATTTTCATTGTAGTTTGATCTCACTAGCTTAGCTAAGAAATATAAATGTAGCTCATTTTATGTTCACTAAATACACCTTACTAAACAGTAAACCAGAGCCATACATTATATAGCAAACATAGATAGCAAACATTTTCTATTCCAAATGAAAACTATTATTCCCAACCATTTTTCCACGGTTACACAGCTTTCCTCACACATGTGGGAAAGTTAAAATTTACCTCGCCTTATGTCAGACCTGATTAACTGTTGCATAATTAGTCTTATTGTGTTTAGCGAAATATTGAACCGTTGGAGCGCACGGAGTGAACAAATTGTATAAAACCCCCCGGCAAAACCGTTACGGAGAGCGAGTCTGGCACAAAACAGCTGATCGCTGTGTTTCCGATTGTTAACTTCGTTTCTCCACGGCTGGCTTGAAGGTCACTTGGCATGCCATTGGATTCCTTCTATAGCTATAATTAGTTTCGAAAGAGGAAAAAAAATTCATCTTTATTATTTTATTAGTTTTTCAACTTAATTTAAGAAATCCCTTATAATAGTTTGTTTCTGTTTCGATATAAAGAAACCAGCCGATTAATGCAAATGTAAAACTTGCAGATTTTTTTCTTTTCATTGCTAATACGAGAAGGTTACATGTTAATTTTGTGAGAGACTGAGGTGATAATTATATTTTAAATGGTAAAAAAAGGAACAAAACAAAAACATATTTCAAACATACTAAAATATGTCTTGCTCTCAAGAAACCTAATCTGCCTCTGATAATTTGTTCTTTATTTATTTTATCAAGCCTAAGCGTTCCATTCTTATCTCTCTGTTTCTTGTTTGATTATCTAATCATTTCTTCATTCGGAATCTTCTCAGAAGTGCCTTTCTCATTCAAATTAGACTTGGATATTTAGTCAATTACGAAGGTCATTTTCGAGCTAGTCAATATCCATGCGAAAAGAAATTTTTACAGATAGTCACCGGAACTAACGAAGATAGCTCCTTAAGCTTGATAGCACACATAAAATAAAAACTAATAATTGCCATTGCTGATGCAGTAATACGAAAATCTAGGACAAATACGAAAACTGAAGAAAGAATGGAAATATTATCTTGCTATTGAAAATTACCCAGGAAACGTAATACTTTACTTGGCATACATTGCATCAACTGCGATTATAGCCTATATATAATAAATTAAAATATTTCAAAGATAAGAATACTTTTAACGAATATATTTATTCAAAGCTTTTCGCCAATAAAATAGTACCAGCGAAAATAATTCAGGAAAATAATTATCAAATAAAATATTTTACAAAATTAAATCATATGTGCTACAAACGACCATATGTTTATAAATTCATGAGTAAATTTTATATTTTTGTGTATATTATTTACACATTTTAATATTTTGTCAATATTTAAACCATTATTATTTGATATGTATAATCCATCATCTACATATCTAAACCAGTGTCCATTTTGGTCATATGTTTTAATAATCTTATCTATTTCAATGTCTATATTTTGTAAAAATATTTCCGATAATATGCTGGACATTGGAGAGCCCATTGTTAATCCATCCTTTTGTTTATAAATTTTATTATTATATAAAAAATAATTTTGATTTAATATGATTATTAATGTATTTATTATTTCTTGTGTTAATGTGTTATCTTTTTCAAATGTATCTATATTATTTTTTATTATTTCAAGTGTTTTCATTATAGGTATGTTATTATACATGTTAGTAACATCAAATGATATTAATTTTGTATTGTTATCAATTTTAATATCTTTTAATTTTTCAATAAGCTCAATCGAGTTTTTTATATTATGAGTATTATTTAATTTTTCCTTATCTTTAAGTAATAAAGTCAAATATTTTTAAATTTTATAAGAAGGAGCAGTTGTAAAATTAACTAATGGCCTAATTGGTTTATCTTCTTTGTGCAATTTAATTAGTTAATCTTGGAATTTTAGGATTCTCATTTATGTACTTGTTAGTATATTTTTGATTAAATAATTTAGATGATGTTTTTATTATATCTTTTATTTCATTTTGATATTTGTCTGTGGGATCTTTATTTATTTGTGTATATTGGTTTTTAGATATATAATTTTCAGTTTTATTTGTATGTTCTTGTTTATCAATAATAACTACACCATTACCTTTATCAGCCTTTGTCATAATAAGATCTTTAGTTTGTAATTTTTGTTTAATTTGATGAATTTGCGAGTATTTTTTATGTGTGTATGATTAGTTTTGTTATTTTTAATTAACCTTATTATTTCATGTGATGTTTTTATTCTCATATTTTCTTGTTCTTCTACTTTTAATTTATTAATCGCCAATTCAGTAACTATTATTGTTGTATCAATATTTCTTTTCATATCTTTTTTAAAGTTGATTTTATTATTATTTTCTAAAATTTTTATTTCATTTTTGCTGAATTTTGTATTTGTTAAATTAACAAAATTGGGGTGAAACCTATGATGTTGTATGATTACTTCATTATTTTTATCTTTGTTCATTTTTAATATATCTAGTTTTTTGGTTAGAGTGTTCATTTTTCTTTGTCTACATTTAAACAAAAAGATATTAATTTTATTAAATTGTTCTTCCCATTTTGTTTTATCCATAAAAAATGCTAGTTTTAAATGTAATTTATAAATTTCAAAAGTTATTTCATTTTGCTTCTTATATAAAAATTTGATTTCATTTCTAACCCACAGAATTTCTGCTTGTTTACATGTTTTTTGTGCTACAATACTTTTATTTTTAATATTAATTCGTGCATATTTAGGAACAATATTATTAATAATACATTGTTTGTTAAAAAATATATTACAATTAGTTTTCATTATTTGAATTTTAAGTTTCTGATAAAAATTTTAATCTTTTGTTAAAGATGGATTACTAATAGAACTAACCTCTGTAAAGCACATATTCACAACACCAGTGGCCTAGTAAGGCAATATAATATATTAAATATGGTGATATGTTTTCTTGTAATTTAATATATATATATATATATATATATATATATATATATATATGTGTGTGTGTGTGTGTGTGTGTGTGTGTGTGTGTGTGTGTGTGTATGTGTGTGTGCGTGTGTGTGTGTGTGTGTGTGTGTGTGTGTGTGTGTGTGTGTGTGTGTGTGTGTATGTGTTGTGTGTGTGTGTGTGTGTGTGTTGCGCGCGCTTGAGTGCGTCTTTTAACAGCTTGTTATACTTTAATTGAATAATATTTTTAAAAGAGTTAAAAAAAAGCACGTATGGTTAAAATTAAGTCCTACAACTGATACATTTAATATTTTTACAATCTTACTATTGTAAAAACCGTTTCAATTCAGTATAAAACAATGATTTTTCAAATTTGTTTCGTCATTTATAAAATGGTGTTAAAAAAAACATATATGCAGAGAACAGAACCCGCTCTACTCTTAAAAATGTTCGTACAGAGTACAGAAACATTCGATGAAAGGCAATCCTGCAAATATTTTGAGAAATATCTGAAATAATAGCAAAAGCTTTAAAGTATTAACAACACTTTATACATTTTATAGGAATTATAGATAGAGCAAACGTTATGTTTATCTAGTTTTAGAAAATTTTACAAACAACCTTATAAAATATCTTTCGAAATACATTTAAATTTCAATTAAGGTCATTAGATTACAGTATATTTGTTTCACAATCGGTGCCCTTAATTGGTTAAAAAAAGCCACACCTTGATCAAGTATTTCAAACCTGTGCTTGGATGTGACCAGATTGTGAAATAAAAACAGAAAGTGTGTATAAAAACACTTGGCGGCCTTTAGCAAGTTTTTTAAAAAATACTTCTAAACGCACTTTATTTTGAATATTAAATTGGTTTACTATAGAAGTTTTATTATAAGGGCTATTTTTAGCCTTACCGAGGCTACTCTTACAGCATTTATTCGTTTATCGATAATCGACAGTCTCTGTTTATTGTTTCGACATGAATCATCAGTTAGTCAGTCAATCAAAGGAAGGTATGCTGCGACACTGGCTGCGGGTAGGAACGGGTAGGAATGTGGGAACGGGGCTTTTGGTATGAGGACTGGATCTGAGGAGGAGTTTCTGAAATATGGCAGGTTGTTATCTATAATTGATGGTAGAATAAGGTATTTTTACACCCTGGGACTACGTTTAAAGCAGGAGGAGTACTGTGTGACATTTTTTCACATACTCTATATGTAAGTTACATCTATGTATGTATGATTGTATAAGGGGTAAAAACGTGTGACTTAAAGCTAACAAAAGAGGCCTTACAACTAACCAAATGCCAATTACATAGTAGTGCGGTCGTTGCAGTGACTTACACGATTAACCAATGTCTAACACTAGCCTTAATCTTAGTACAGAAAGGATGGATTTGTAGAATGAAACGTAAAAATTACATTTAAACTTTGACTAATACTAAACTGTGGCATGGGGACTAGGCCTACAAAAGGCCTACGTCTTGTGGGTGACTTGTCAACTACATACAATTCACTTATAGAAACAACGATTCAATGTTCAACTTAAAACTAATTATCTTAAACTAAAACTAATTGTAGAATGCTATAAGAGCAGGAATAAAGAAAATGCGTAGAGTAGTGCTTTCATTGGGATTTCAGAAGGACTTCGGTAAGCAGAAAATTGGAGAGGGACTAGATACAGAGTTGCCTAGATACCTCATGTGTGAGTAGGTCGGGCGTCCGGTATTGCTGAATAGCTCGGCTGATCGTATCTGACAAAATTAGCAAAAGGGGGAGAGCGAAAGGAGTTTCGAATAGAGATGTTTGAGAGGAACGAAGGAGAATTGGAAATAAGCCTGACGAACGAATATTGAAAACATTCAAAGCTTGCCGAGACGTTACGGAGCAAAGTGACCAGCAGACAGGAGCGCTATAGGAGATAACTATATGAAGGGCTATGTGATACATAGGGTACAGTAGAGTCTTGATAGTTCGAAGTAAATTGGAACGGAAATTGGAAGTTTGAAGACTCCCTCGAATTACCAAAAAACTCGGACTACACGGAAATACGTTCCTGTGTATTAGAAAAAATAAAAGTTTTAATAAACCCAAAATAAGTTTATGAAACTTTAAATGAACATTTTTTAAAAGACCGACTCATTTCTTTTTCTTACCGTATGGTTATAGAAAATTCTTGGAAGGCCGATTAATCATTTTCTTTCAAATACATAAAATAGGCTCGAATTCAACGTAAGCTCGAAATATCGGGACTCGAAATTATGAGACTCCTTTGTACTTAATGGGACTTCGACGGCACAGGCGAAGGTAGAACCATTAACAATTTTCGCTGTACCTCCTACATGTAGCTACACTAATCCTACTATACAATATTTTTTTGAATCTTCCTTTGTCTCTTCGACTTTTAAGGCGAATCCTTTCCTAGTTTTTATTGTTATCCTATTATTCGTAACTTTCCTCATATAGGCATTGACGCACGTGTAAAACTGATTTCTCTCTTTTGCCTGTACATCCTGTTTGTTTATTATTTCACTGATCCTATCCGTTTTTGTTGTGATTTGTTATATCTTCGCAAAAAAAAAAAAAAATACTGCACTTAGCCTATTCGTTTTTTGTGTTCTTTTCTAGTGAACAGATTTCTTAGTAATTTTACTCCATTGTTGTGAATAGTTATATTTTTGTTTTTTATCTCTTCATTACATAATAATTATTGGACCATATAATGTCATGTTCTCTACCATGTGTATATTTTCTGCAATATATATTACCTGTCGTGTTCATCTTCAGGCAATGCTACTCCAAAATATTTATAATATTTATTGTACTTGACAAGTTGCCGTCACTGTTTAAATCTTGTCCAGCACAAATCACCGACATTTATTCTGCTTTCACACTATTAATTTTCAGTCCCTATTTGATAAATTTTTCCACTAATTTTCTAACCAAAACTAAGGCTTCTAGAACTAATAAGTTGTATGTAATAGTTCCTGTAGAAAGGTTTTTGCATACTCACATATAGTTCGATCTGATTAAAACTAATAAAATAAGAAATCTTCTACTTTAACCGTAGAATATAGTAGAATAATATTTTTTTTAACGATTTCTAAAGATTCAAACTGAAATGTTTGGTGAAATAAGATTTTAGGTAATCATGCACCTCTTAATTTATTGCCTATATTAAACTCACAAGAATGAAATAACTTATTTAAACAGCTGTTTGCAGTACTAGTATCTATTTCAAAATAATGACTTACACGGTAAAGCCTTCTTAGGTAAAGACGTAGGACCCCAGAGTAGTTTCTAGATGGTTTATTATCCAAGAAAGGATATGTTGTTGCAATGGGTCACGTTAGAGGAACGTAAACATGGTTTGAGAGCATGCACCATTCAAGGAATGTTCTCAGCAGATATTTCTCACACGACAGCGTTATTACAAAGCAATAAGTTATCAACCGTATGTTATTTAGATGGTGGGTAACTGTGAACACTGCCCTACGTGCAACAGCTTGCCGGTGAGAAGGCATTCACTTGTCCGTACCATACGTAGAACTTGTTAGCAATAAGGTTTTTATGTATTCAGATAGAGTTATAATAACGGTATAAATGGTTGCAAGCTACTTTCATGTATTTTAAATTACACATAATAGCAGAACGGAATTTCTAACGAATTATTACTATCGACGTAGTTTCACCTTTACGTACATGAGGACGTAAAATACTGTAATGGATTACTGTAAATGAGTTATCAGAAAATGAACAGCTCCAGACCTACAATGGAACCACGACCTAGTGTTTTTGGCGCACTAGTGTATCTAAATAAATTCATATATTTTTTGGCGCAATAAAAACCTAAATAAATTTAATAAATTTGAAAAGACGTCCAAAAACTGTTGAAATTATTTTTCTTCTAATGGGAAATAGTTGTTTGCCCATGTGCAACTATGCATCAAAAATATATTTCATTAATACCACTCTGGGCAATATTTCAAAGGGTTTTTTCAACGCAGCTCAATGAACTTGAAAAAAAGGATAGGTATAAGTTAAACGTCGTGCCTTTTGAGGTAGGTTAGACCATTATTTTGACCCTGCTTACTCACTGATTCCGATTTCTTCTCAGTTTAGTTTTTATTTAGGTTAGTTCAGGTCCAAACACTGTAATACATGTTTGAGCTAGGCTTTCGAAAATAGTCTAACATATGCAGCAAACACGCAAAATAACTCAAATCTAACAACATATTTTTTAAAAATTATTTTAATGTTGTACATGTTTCGATAGCCAAGGTCACCAGTGACTTGTAAACTCTGTTGAGGTTTGGAGCGAAGTTCGAAGATAGGTTTTTTGGAGTGTAACTGATAAGGACAGCTAACTGTCAAAACATGCAAACATGTTAATGTAATCATTTTAAAATATATTGTCAGTGTTACGTATTTAAAATATGTAATATAGACTCATTTCTTTTATTTTAAACCCGCCGCCAAAGTCAGACAAAGCTCACCTGTGATAAGGTTTTTTCTGCAGTTTGAACGGCAGAGCAAGCTAGACCTTTCCGGAGTGTAGTTCGATACACCACTACGTTCTAGTATATTTTTATACTTATTCAATCTCCGTACCTTAGGTACTAGTGTAAGTTAATGCAACTAGTTATTTAATTATAAACTGAATGTGACCAGTGCGTGGAATAGGAACAAGTTTTCTGGCCAGAAATCGCTTATCTAATACGCGAGTGCGATAAATGTGTGTATTCCATGAAGCACGTAAGTACAGAATATTAGTTTATATAATTATAATAATTATTGGTCCTCCGATAGTGTTATTACTAAACAGTCAGGTTTGAGTTATTTTGCATGTTAGCTTCTAACGATGTGTTAGTTAAAATATCAGTGTTCTAGTGAAGGCCTACAGCTTGTAATTAAGTGCGTGTGAATTCAATGTATAGGCCCTAATAGGAGTTATTATTTTTAATTACCTCATACTATGAATCAAAACTAGTTTTATGATTATTGATTTGGTTAGTGTTGTTGGGGTAACTATTAGGCTTATTTTACGAATATTAATAGCAGTGTTATATCATTTGGCACTCGCGCTCGTAATGTTCAGACATAAATAGAACGGTTGGATATACTTGAATTACTCTATTCGGTTATGTTGGCGGAAGAATTTAGTTAAATGCGTTTCCTGGTACTTTGATGTAATTTGTTATATGCACATGAAGAATGGAGCACGAAGAATTGGAAAGAATTATTTAAATAAGCATTTTAGTGAGAGAGACGTGTTGAATGTTACGGATAATTTAAGCCTTTACTCTGACAGTTTTATTGACAATGAAACAAAAGCTGTCACTCCAAATAAATACCCAGACACAGTTCAGTTTGTGCGAGTCCAGAACTAAAGAAACGGGAACAAAGAATATAAAGACTTACTGTTGAAACTAGTCACAATCACTGGCAGGAATCTTTCGCGGTCTACTAGTCAAACAAAACAAAATTCGCTGGAGAAAAATACTAATATAGCACAGTCACGTTAAATACAAATATAACACTCAAATCACTACGTTAATACACTGTTTAATAAGTATGAATCTTTAGGGATATAGTGAGTAAAATACCTGAGATATTTAACCCCCTCTCTCCTTTCCTTTTTTAGATAATAGGGGAAACAAAGCCTCAGATATAAGGTCATTAACCCGTTCTTATAATCAATAACTATATTTCCCAATAATGTATTAGAAAATAAGGTAATAAGGTAACAGAAGCATGGTGCAGGGAAATGCACTATGCATTGAAGGAGAGAAATCTGTGGCACTCATCTTCACTAGGCGATGTAAAACTAAATCGCTGGAGATGATGGAAGTTGGTAATACCAAAATAAGCTACGTTGAGAGCGCTAAATATCTGGGAGTTATTCTGGTTAGTAAGCTACTCTGGCGTGAGCACTTGGAGGATAAGTGCAAAAAGCCATAGCTACGTTCTGGCAATGCAGAGGAGCAATAGGCACGAGATGGGGTTTGGGTCCACGTCAGATGAACTGGATTTATTTCGCCATTGTGGTGCCGAGGTTGGTCTTTACCTCAATCTTCTGGTGGGACAGGGCTCAGAAAGAAACAAGTAAACGAATACTGGACCGCACGCAGGGGCTCTTCCTTAGAGGATAACAGCTACACCATGTGCGGCCATGAGGGTTATGTTGGGGTTTCCTTGAGTCTTCAAATTAGGATGGAGGCAATGAAAACTGCATACCGGTTAAGTTGTACCGGACAGTGGAAGACAAGTAGCAAACGTCATAAACAACTATTTGGGGATTCACTGAAGGAGCTCTGGATAGAACCTCAGGATAAGATACTGTCTCTTAAAAGGGAAACAGGAACGGAGTATAGACCCAGACATGGTGAAATCTGGTTCACCGATGGGTCCAAGATGAAGGAAGGAGTGGGAGCAGGATTTAGTGAATCGAGACACCAAGACAGATTTTGTCATCGCCTATAGGACTACAACTCTGTCTTCCAGGGGTAGGTGCTCGCGATCAAACTATGTGCTGAGGAAATAATAGGGTCTAGCAGGAGGGGCAAGACCATCTGGATTTGCTCGGACAGTCAGGCAGCTCTGAAGGCTTTAGGTAAGGCTAGTACCAGCTCTATGCTGGTGGCTGAGACTATAGCTTCTCTAGCAGAGCTGAGTAAGTATAATTCGCTCAACCTAACCTGGATTCCAGGACATTCTGGTTGGATAGGTAATGAGAGATCTGACGCCTTAGCAAAACAAAGGTGTATAACTCAAGGACCGTTGCTGAGGGCAGTGGGCATGCCACCTCAGGAGGGGCGCAAGAGAATCACGTCACATATAGACAGTTTGTGCAGGGAAGAATGGAATGCAACCTTGGGGTGTAACAAATCCAAGGTACTGTGGGGTTACTCAGGAGATTTGTGGGGCAAAGAACTACTCTGCTCAAGTAGACATCAACTCAGAGTTACTATAGAGCTGGTCACAGGCCATGGGATTCTGAGGGTGTTCCAATACAAAATTGGAAAATCTAGGTCCCCTGTGTGCAAGAGATGCCACGAGGACCAAGAGGAAATCCCAATCCACGTACTCTGTGAGTGCCCTGTTTTGGGAGCTGCAAGGAGAAAGTGGTTTGGTTGGCAGGTATGTACACCAGAGGATATCAGAAGATTTAGCATCAGGTGGGTACTTGATTTCTGCAAAGAGGTAGGTATCCACTAAGCTAGTCCTGTGGTAGGGATGGGAAGAGAGTACAAAAGCTGCAGCTAAGTGCTCTACACCGATAAGGTCCCTCCGAGTTTTAGTAATAATAATAATAATAAATTATAAAATAATATCATATTCCATAGACTTATATTGTAACTTAGTCTTGATGCACAATACAGAAAATAACAAACATAATCTACGAGTAATCTACGAGTGGTTGTATGAAATCTCATGTTCCATTGGTTAATCAAATATTAGATATTTGATATGGGTACAGAAAATTGCATTTTAAAATTAAGTTATCTAAAGATAAAATCCAAACATTCTCTAAACGACCTGCTGTTAGCATTAACTCAATGTTTTGGCTTCAAGACAAAATTCGTTACTCTCCAAATTGGTTTCAATCTTTCATGTGAATACTGAAAGTGATGATATCACGTCAAAATTTTTAACGCTGTTCAATAACACCTACACTTTACAAGAAATAAATGTTAATGGTGGATTGTTATTTATGATATTTTATAGTTATTGTTTTATAAAACCATATTTTTAATGTACTATGTCTTATTCTTTGCTATGTATAGAGTAACTCTTCGTAATTGGGGGAGGTTGTTTTTTTTTTTTTTTTTTTTTTGTTACCTGGGTCTGAGCCCCCAAAACCCGACCAACCCTCGTGGCAGCCAACCTCTAGCGAGCTACCTCCGTCTCACATGCGCATGCGGTTAGTATCCCTACCGCGAGTGAAGGAAACGGGATTGATTGCCCATGTACCAAGCTCATAAGCTCTTTCCATGGAGAATCAGGAGATAGTGAAATGAAACAGTACGGTAAGTGTCGCGCTAAGAGCGGGATGAAAAAACCTGGCAAGAAAAAAACCCTGCCAGGAAAAATCCCAGATCATGCAGGAACCCTG